>VDFB02045494.1:0-27578 GCA_007258455.2 Sequoia sempervirens | reverse complement strand
AGACTTTCAAGAGATAGAGGGGGGGAGTGGGAGAGAGATAGAGGGTAGGGAGTAGAAGGGTTTAGGGTTTAAGGGTTAAGGGTAGATGGGAGAGAGGGAAAGGGGGTAGGAGGGAGAGACTTGAGAGAGAGAGGGGAGAGTGGGAGAGAGATAAGGGGTAGGAGGTACAAGGGTTTAGGGTTTAAGGGTTAAGGGTAGAGGGGGAGAGAGGGAGAGGGGGTAGGAGGGAGAGACTTGAGAGAGAGAAGGGGAGTGGGAGAGATAAAGGGTGGCTTAAGGGTTAAGGGTAGACGAGAGAGAGGAAGAGTGGGTAGGAGGGAGATACTTTCAAGAGAGAGAGGGGGAAGTGGGAGAAAGATAGAGGGTAGGGGGTACAAGGGTTTAGGGTTATAGGTTTAAGGGTTTAAGGGTTAGGGTTTATTTTTTTATTTGCATTGATTTATGTTTTAGATGTGTACAATAATTTTATAATTAGATAATACTTAATTTTAAAATTTACATAATTACCCATGGAACAATTTGATGGAAAATATTATATAAGTTGTATATAAGTGTATATAAGATTCTTGAACTTAAGAATTCCATGAAACAAATAAAAGTTGTATATAATTTTAATTTAGGAAAAATGATTTTAAAAACCTTCACTACATTTCAAATAAGGATTGAAAGCATATATATGGGTTTACATGCAACCAAAAAAAGTGAGAGATGATGCTATCAAAGATTCTTGAACTTAAGAATTTTCCATGGAACAAATATGTACATATAATTGTAATTTAGGAAAAATGATTTTAAAAAACTTCACTACATTTCAAATAAGGATTGAAGGCATATATATGGGTTTACAGGCAACCAAAAAAAGTGAGAGATGATGCTATCAAAGATTCTTGAACTGAAGAATTTTCCATGGAACAAATATGTACATATAATTGTAATTTACACGAAATTATTTACAACTATGTACAAGTTGTACTATAAGTTCTCATTTGAACATGTATAGGGTTACAAGTGAACTTGAAAGCCATGGATATAATCTAAGTCAAAGATTTTGGTTCAGCCCACTCTTCAATAACATGTAGATTTTTTTGATGATCATCACTATCTAGTCTCCATTTTCTTCGGCCACATGCATGTGAAACTGCATGAAGATGTAGAGCGGTAGCAATTATTAAGTGACTATATTGATATACCTTGTTATCAAGTTGATAGTCAACAAAATGAATCCCATGCTGAACAACTTTGACTTGTTTTAGATATGTCCCTTGCACTACAACAAAACCTACATGGTAAACATGAACCTAAGGTAAGACATATGGATGTGTGCAACATTTTTGTGCTCAAGGTTTGTACAATATATTTAATGTTTATAATGTAATGTGCACATGTGAATAAAATGTATATAAAATTTTAAATTCAAACTCACCTATGGGAAATGAAATTCCATCACTTGTTTCAGGTTGTGCTAGCTTATTCCTCTCTTTTGTGTAACACAATAAATAATAGCTAACACCTTCAATGTTTCTAGGCTCTGCTATGACTGCAAAAACATCTCCTGTACACCAAATTTACACAAATTTTTTTTAAAAAAATTGGAAATGTCTCTAAAGATCATTAACTAGATATATAAAATATTTAAATTATTGAAAAATTACACATGTACCTTTTCTAACCAATCCTGAAATATGGTCATAATCAATTGAAATCAAAGGAATATCTTCAAATATTTCTTCCTCGTTTTCATCATATGTTTCTGAAACAACTAGTGGCATCGTATCCCATTTACCAACATATCCAAGTTCTTGATTGTTGCATGCATAATCAGAGTTTCCCTCAATGCACTCAGTGCAAAAATAAGAGTAATCCCTTGTGTCTAATATCCATCCATGACAACTATCTGAACTCCTAACACAATGCAAAGATCTTGTTTTTTCTACCCTCTTGCATCCATTCATTGATCTTCTATCCACACCTAGATACATATGTACAACAAAACACTTATGTGAACAAATATGTATATATATATATATATATTAAATTTAAATAAATTCAAATTTTTGATTTAATGTAATTTATACATACCTGATATCTCCCAAAACACTTTATGTGGAATGTTTCGATTTGTTTTTGAAGATGTACCAACCACATTTGATGCAAAGTGTTTCTTGCACCATTCAAGAACATCATGTACATTGTTTAGAAAATCTTCTAGATAACTCATTTGATGTTTTCTTAAAGCTCGTTTGATGCAAGCTCCTGCTCCATCATGCTCACCCTTTCCATGCCCACTCTCAAAAAATTCCAAACATGTGGTATTTTGTAGATTTTATGATATCTGCAAAGTGCATAGAATGGCCATGAAGATTTGAATTGTGTCGCACATCCATCTGACCATACAAAATGATTTTCAAATTTTACACCCCTGCTTCTCAAATTCTCAAAAAATATTGTAAAGCAATGTTGGACAAAAAGTGTCATGCTCTTTATCATCACTAATATAAAAGTGATATTCTTTCTTAATGGTTCGTTCTTCATTTGTACTCTCAACACCATCCAATTATGATTGTGCATGTCGATAACACACATGAACCATAATAGTGATCTGCTTTGAAAAGTAATACTTTGATTGAATCTCCTTCTGATGTACAAAGGAGTAATTTTCTACAAATTCAACTATTGATAGAATTGTTCCATGTGGAAAAGTATCTCTCAATGTTTGGAATTGTTATGCTTGCCACTTAGCAAAAAAGGAATGCTGTATGTATGGTAATATCAATTTTCAAAAATCTTCCATAAATTTTCCAAAGGGAATCTCCTCTTCTACATAGTTCAACCTTGTGGATTCTTTCCCAAATTTTTTTTGCAACTTTACATACTTGTACCTGTGTGAGTAAAATATGTGAATAACTAATAAATCACACAATCAATGAAACATTACATTAAAGAGAATCCAACTAACAATCTATGAGAAATTGAAATAAATAAACTCTCTAAAAATAGTACTTACCTCTTGCAATTTACTATCTTTGTTAGGTCAGTATCCTCAATTCTTGAAGGAAGTTTAGCCAAATTTCCACGTCTCACAAATTCCTTTTATGCAGTTTATTTGAGGTCCATTTTCATGATCACATAATATAGACTTTATGAACAAAATTTCTTGTTTAGGAGGTGCATTTTGAAACCCACATCTTTCTTCTCTCATCTTTCAAAACACCTAATAGTAGAGATCAAATTCAATATGATAATGGCAACAACAAATTTCAAAAAACTTGTTTATCTTCATATAATATGGCTTCCTTTGAAACATTGTTTTCCCAATCTTTATATGAGGATATGCATTACAAAAATTCATATACATCTCAAATTGTGTTATTTATAGCCAATGTTTGATATGATTTTCATAAATACTAGGTCCAATCCTATGTCTCATAACATATCTAGTATTTGATGATGGATGAGTCTGATCATGCCAAAAACCTGAGACCAAGTTTCTAACAACATCTTCAATCCTGTCAAAATGGGGAGCTCTACACATAATTTTCCAATTGCCTTCTAAAATCTCATCCAAAAAATTTCTTTTTTTCTCATATTTTATCAATGTGGTTCTACTATAACCAATTTCAGTTGAAAGTGCAAAAAAATTTATTTTTCTTGATATATCTTGATGTACAATAGATGTCAACATCACCCTTCTTGTAGTGGCCTTATCCACTGATCAAAATCCTTTCCCAATGGAATTTAAACCCTTTTTAACATTTTGAACAATATCCTTTTGTAATCCTATGTGTTTCTTCTGATTTGATGCATGTTGATGGATTAGGGTAGAGTTTACTTTGGTACTCCCAACTAAACTACATACTATTAGATAATTTCTCACTGAAGCGATTTTAAAATACTAAAAACAAGTTCACCGTGCTAGGTACACACAAAAGTTGCTATGTTTTATTTTTCTGACAAAAACAACACCAATTTTTGTGCATCCCTCTTTTGAACCCCTTAATCTCAACCATTTTCAAAATAAATTAGTAGTTTAGAAATTAGATTCGGAGCACTCCTTGTTTTTGTTGCATCTCAAAATTTTGAGTGTAACTATCCTCAATTTCACATCCAAGGTCAGTATTTCTTGATTTCAGAAAAAAAGTGGCCACTTAAGCCCCCCCTTTTTGGCCCCTCATATTTTTGCACTTACCCTAAAATCTATGGTTTATGCACTTTCTATTTTTGTATACTAGAAATTTTAATTCTTTCATTAATCTCTATAATCAATTAATTTCATTAATCATGTCATCAGTAGTTTGGTGTTCATTTGATTAAATTGTGCAAATATTCTTCATTCCTTATCTTGTCACCTAAGCTTTGACCCCTGAGGTAATTGAGGGATATTTTCTCCTTAGGACCCCATGATCTTGAGGGTAGTGAATCCCCTCCTTTACACACACATGAACACATATACATGAATTAAAATAATAAAATTGATGATTAATTTATTTTAACAAACTCACATTCGCTTATACGTGTTTCCTATGGACTCATTGTATACATAAAACCACATGAAAATATCATGACAACATATAAAATATGACGACATCATATAAAAATAATATAAATATGACATCTATTAAAATAATTGATCATATATATAATATAAAATATCATATATATAATGTCAATAAATTTAAAATTACTACAGCTAATTTTTATTTAATAAAACTTATAACCATTTTATTTTAGTAAGTTAAAAAAAATCAAATCAATATTATCTTACACATTTTACACAAAGGGGAGCAGTTAATTAATATGGAATCGAATTTACCCATTTCTGATACATCTGATGAAAAAAAAGATGTATGCCCCATGTTCATGCATCCATGCCCCAGTGCATTCTTGGGGCTGGATAGCCAACGCCATGCATTCCTGGCGCTGGATAGCCAATGCCGAAAATGAAGGGACCCACCCAGAGTAAATGCTAAAATAATCAACATCATCCATGTGAGATATCCGTGCAAAATTGAGACGCGTTAAGTCTTAATTAGGTAGCCCATCCAAATTGCATTAAAGTATAGGCAAGACCATTCATTTTCTGTACAGTTTTCATTTTCAAACTTTATGTTGGGACAACTCAAGTGTGACAAATGTCCACAGAATTTTCTTTACGCAGTTTCTTCCCTTCCAATGAATTTTGGTGAGGATAAAGATGTCTAAAGTCGAGCATCGTCCCCCAAAAAATCTGCGTGTTAATCTTCATCGTGACGTTTGAGTCCACACATTCAATTTTAGTGCTGGTTTGCTTGCTTATTTATAGCCTACTTCAAATGCTGTGCAATCTTTCATACAGTGTACGTTTTAGTGTAGAGTTACAATCTTCACTAATTTTCACTAATTGCAAGGATAGCTCATTTTTATTAATAAGGTTCTCAGGAATTGATTGGAATAGAGAAGGCAGAGCCAGAGCCATTATACCTCTACTGATTAATTGCAAATATAATTCTAGTCTATCTTAGGACCTTAATTATATAGATTTTCAGTGAAACTAACTTTTATGAATAGGTAATTTTTATTTTTATTTTTTTAATCTAAGTTTTTATATATTTGTATAAAAAATGGGTTAATTTAGTAATTTTTCAAACAAATTTCACTTCAATGTGTTTTGAATCTTGATGGAAAAAATAACAACACAACAACTCAACCATCACATCACACCACTATTGACAGTAATTAAGTATAATATAATATAAATATACTTTATTAATTATTATAATCAATAATATAATATTAACATATTAATTATATTATTAATATTTGTTATAATACATTAATATGTTACACATAATTTGTCCTTCGGTTCCCTTAAACATATAAATTTTAGAGAGGGATAAAATAATCAATCATAGCATCAAATTTTTATTCTAGTTGCATCTTTGGGATGCATAGTTAGCTTTTCCTTACCAAGAGTAAAAGGTTGAGATAATTATTTTGAAATATCAAGGTTAAGAGACATAGTAATCTAACCTTAAACTTTATTGCATGTTCTTAATGAAACACTAAAACCTTGTTTAAAGATTAGTGTAAGATATGGTATCTACTATTGGTGATATTAAATAGTTAATAATTTGTGTAGCTTCTATCTAAAGATTATGGTGTTTTATTTCATTTGTAGACCAGTCATTGCATTTAGGACACTCTAATTAAATTGGGTCCAAAACATAAGTGAAAAGGGCACGTATATGCAATTTTTGCTATAATAATATTATTGTTTACTAATAATCTTAGATGGTATAATGGGATTGAAGATCTATATGGATTTCAAAATATGAAAATGAATAAAAGAAAGAAATTGAAAGAAGTACAAAACAATTAAATATGGAAATATAAATAGAAATAATGTTACTTAGTTTCATTATTGGAGGAGTGATTCAAGTGAATGATCTACAATCTAAAATGTCTTGAAATCTATAATAGATAATATAAAACTAATATTCCACTAAGGATCAAAATACTCCTCTTCATTGTATAGGGTTGAGTCTATAGTCACAAATTTATTCTTATTTTATTTTCTAAAAATAGAGAAAACCATGTAGAAAACCTAATAAAATTACGTTAGATGTGCATAAAGTCTATGATATCATTAACTATTAAGAAGTATATCTATTATGTTACCAAAGGCAAGATCTTGGGCTATATCATATTTTAGATGGATATTTCTATAGACTTCGATATAATCAAAACAATTCTCAAGATTCCTCTTCTCAGAGGCAAGAAAGTGCAAGATCATTTCTTGGAAAGATAAAATTTGTTTGAAATTTTGTATTAGGATTCATAAATATTGTTCATTCTCTTAATAAGAAGTGAAAATTAGTGAAAAAAAAAATAGTAAAAGCCAGTGACAAATAGATAAACATGATAATATTGTTAACCCTACTCTATGAGGAAACCCACCATTACAAATAGATAATGAAAATAATGAAATATTTATATTTCTACATCAAAGATCTTGTCTAACAAGTGAAAAACATGATGAGAGAAATAACTTAAAAAAAAGTGATATTACCAACAATGGACATATTTTCTAATGGACTTGAAAGATGTAACTATTTATATGTTCCTCTTGAGAGCTCCAAGTTGTTGGGATGAGCAAGAGAGTGGAAGCGAGAGTGAAATAGATACAATATAAAGTCGGTAGAGCTTCCCTAAGAGAGAGGAATAAAGTTTCTAGAGAGAGAAAATCCAAAAAAGTCCCTTGCAAATGAGAATAAAACTAGTTTTTTTCTCAAACAAGCAAGAGGCATTAGTTTCTCAATTGGGTGTTACCACACATCACGAGTAAGCCACATGAAAAGTATATTTTTGAACTTTGGGAATACCTGGGGTGCTAGTGGGTCACATGGATGTCTACACATTGTGCTATCATAAAAAATAATTCTAGAAAAAACAATCCATGTGTTCTTAGTAATAAACAAAATACATTATGCTCTTAAATGAAGGAATTTTTTTGTAAAATATTAAAAATCATACTATTAAAAATAGATACTAAAGTGAGTTCAAAAGATCAATTGTAGCGATGGGTTTTTGAATGGCGAGTTGATTGGCACTCGAGGCTCTGCAACAATGTGGCATTGGGAAGCATGACAAGCTAATTTGTGCATTGGGTGGGGGAGGTTGGGTCAAACCCCACACAGGTTTGACACTCCAAGCACCCTTTGTATGCCTCATGGCTTTCTCATTTATTACCCTTTATATTATGCTTGTGGTTTCCTATTTATTGGTTTTGATTTTGCATGTTATGTTTGTGTCAAGGGCTTTTTCAATCTTCATACTCTACATTTTGAAGGGTCCTTGGCTCTTCTTGGTTTAAATGGAGGGGAGTACAAAACCCACTGGCACCAATTTAATGAAGGAAGTTAATGCTTTTGTTTTATTTCACGAGTTGACCTCCTCACTAGCTGAGGCTGAGGTTCTTCTTCTTCAGAACTTTCAGAACTACTTGAGCTCTCCTCAGTTTCAGGTACATTTTGAATTTTCAATTCCTCTTTCTCTGGAGTAGGAGGAATTACTGCTACGTCCGCATTATTTTCTGACTTTTTCTCTGACTGTAGATCCAAGGTGGAAGGTTTCAGCCCGTGAAAGATTACACTTCTACTGTATACAACCTTCTCTATAACAGGATTCCAAAGCTTGTATCCTTTAATATTAGCACTATAGCCAATAAAAATACATTTGACAACCTTGTTCTCTAACTTAGATCTTTTCACATCTGGCACATATGCATATGCTTCACAGCCAAAGATTCAAATATGTCTAAGAGAGGGCTTCTTACCAAACCACACTTCCAAAGGTATTTTCTCAACAAGAGCAGAGTTTGGAGACCGATTAATCAAGTAACATGCAGTAGCAGTAGCCTCAGCCCAGAACTTCTCCTCCAAGCCAGCACTACTAAGCATACTTTGTGCTCTCTCCATCACCGTCCTATTGAACCTTTCTGCAACTCCATTCTGCTATGGAGTATAAGGTGTATTCTTGTGTCTTTTAATCCCATGGTCTTTACAGTATCTTTCAAATTCATTAGAACATAATTCACTGCCATTATTAGTCCTTATGCATTTTATTTTTCTACCAGTCTGATTTTCAACAAGGTTTTTAAATTTCTTAAACCAACTAAACACTTCTGATTTACTTTTCAAAAAATATACAAATGCTCTTCTTGAATAATCATCAATAAACGACACATAGAATCTTGATTTAGACAAAGAAGGAACATTCACAGGACCAAACACATCTGAATGAATATAATCTAGCAAACCAAAAGATTTGTGAGGACTTTCATAAAAAGAAACATGGTGCTCTTCCCATATATACAATGTTCATAGAATTCAAATTCCAAATTACAATCTTCAAGTCCCTCAACCAGGTTTTTGTTCTTCAAGGTTTTTAAACCTTTTTCTCCTATGTGGCCTAACCTATGATGCCAAAGCATAGTCTTCTCTGCTAGAAGTTTTACTTCCATAGAGTTTACATAATTAGGGATATTTCCTTGTTTACCTCCATGAATAGCTTTCAGTGACTTTCTAGAGACACTGTTACATTGAACAACATGTGCATCTAGCTTGTACAGGGTACCAATTCGAGCACCTCTAGCCACCACCATTGAACCTCTAGTCATCTTGTAGCCATTTCCAGAGAACATGACTTGTACTCCAATATCATTCAGCTTACTGACAGATAGTAGATTTTGAGCCAAACCTGGTATGTGCATTATATCAATAATTCCCTTTACTCTGCCATCAAGAAATTGGATTCTGACTCTTCCATGGCCAACAATCTCCAAAGTAGAATCACTTTACACCTTTCCACCATCGTATTCTTCATACTTCATAAACTAGTCTCTATGAGATGTCATGTGAAAAGATGCACCAAAATCAATCAACGAGACATCATCTGATGCCTGTGTAGCCAAGGCAGCAATGAAGGCATCTGAATTAGCCTGAGAAGAATCATTTTCGGAAGAATACTTCTTCTTCTTCTTTTTCTCCTCTTTGCAATCCTTTCAGACATGGCCAGGTTGCCCACAGTTCCAGCATTTCACCTTGGACTTCGTACGAGGAGACTTTGATCTCCCCTCTAATTTTTATTTTGATTTCTTGTCCTTCTTCTTGCCTTTCTACTTTGACCTTCCTCTGATAGCAAGAGCTTCCTTCGCCATCTTAGAATATTTTCTTCTCATCTCTTCTGACAGCAAAGAACCAACATCTTCCATCTTGAAATTCGATGTTGTACTACCAATAGCCATCACCAGATGATCCCAAGAGTCTGGCAAAGAACACAGTAGAAGCATACAGCGATCCTCTTCAATTTTTACACCAACAGATGTCAATTGAGAAATCATCATATTAAATGCATTCAAATGATCAACTATAGACCCTCCTTCCTACATTCTCAAAGAATACAGCTTCTTCCTCAGGAACACCTTATTCACCAAGGACTTACCCAGATAAATAGACACTGGTTTCTTCCACAAAGAAGATGTGGTCTTCTCCTCATGCACATTTAGAAGCACTAAGTCTACCAAACAGAGCCTTATCATCCCCTTAGAATTCCTATCTGCAAGGTCCCAATCTTCTTGCTTCATGCCTGTAGATTTAGTTCTAGACACTGCAAGCCACAGATCATGATCAACTAGAAGATCCTCCATTTTGATTTTCCACAACTCAAAGTTACTGCCATTGAATTTCTCTATTTCAAACTTTCCAGACGTGCTTGCCATCTTAACCTATAATCAGAAATAACAAACTCTACAAGACTCCCACTGAACAAAATTGACACAAAAAACCCAACATACCCACAAGGATAACACAACTAGCCAGGATCTGATGCCACTTGTAAGGAAAGCTAGATGCGGAAACAACTATCCTAACGCCAAAACTTCAAAGAAGAATGTAGATATACTTTTAATTTTTCTATTATAGTTCAATTAAGATGCAATATAAAGTTAATATCAGAAATAGAGTATTTGACAATCACACAGGAACACCAAATATACGTGGGAAAACCCTTACGAGAGAAAAACCCACCACACCAAGAGAAATCACTTTGTATTACAGTAATGGAGATAACATACAAATGTCAGACTTATCTTTCTGGTGTCTGTTTACACTAGCATTCACCATGAACAATCTTGTACATGAATCTTCACGTTACAGTCTTTACATAATAGAAATCATTTACTGATCATACAACAATCTCTCGAATTAACCAACCAATCACAATTTGCAATCACAAAGTATATCCATGTTGTTCCATGTCCGTTGAGCTTCCTCATAGAACTGTCACAATTAACAATCTTCCAACTGTTCAGATTTAGCTTCTCCTATTGGTCCACGAGATTCCACATAGGACAGTCAAAAAGGTCAAAAGAGTTCACACTGTGTTGGCATCTCGGTGAGACACTAACAGTGTCTCGCTAATGCCCAAAAGATTCATATCGATGTTGCCAAGAGTTATCGTTATCGCCAAGATGTTTCACCAAGCTTACAACTTGTATCAGCTTTAGATTTCCTTTCAGCAAGACTATTGCTCTCGCCAAGACATCTAAACAGGCCTTCTTGTGTTACACCGAGATCAGGAGACTATCGCTAAAACCATCCTTATGTCGCCATGAGATCATACCAAGTTCCATATGTTATACCGATCGACAAACAATAGTCGGCAAGACTTATTAATATCATTGAGACCTCACAGCGAATACATACAAGTTATACCGGGCTCCAAAGAATAGTCGGCAAGACATATTAATATCGCCAAGAGGTTTCTACGAGATCTCATATGTCACCCCGAAGCCATCAATAGTCGCCAAGACATATCACCTTCGCTGAGAGATCTTATCAAACACATATAAGTTACACTGATGTCCACCATTCGCCAAGAGCTATACCGAAGACATCAACATCATCGGCGAGACATTCCATTCTCGCTAAGACTTCTCTCTGAGACTCTTTGTGTTATCCCGACTGAATGTGGTCTGTGTGAGTTTCTCACATTGGTAAGACTTCTTACCGATAGTATTTCTTCCAGCAAGAGTTTCTTGGATGACTTTAAACCAAAAGTTGTCGGCGAGACTTTAACTCTTCACTGGGACATTATAGTGAGAACCCTTTAGTTATCCCAAAGACTCCAATACAAAACATACAGTTGGCGAGACTTTAACACATCACCCAAATGTCTTCCCGAACGAAACCTTTCGGCCAAGGGTCTCAATGACAAGCGATAGAATGGCCTATCGGCCAAAGATCTTCATGAGCGGTAAGAGGTCACATCGAATACAATATGTCACAGCGATATGATTCCAAAGTGCAACCATTCGGTGAGACTCTTCCAAGGTCACAGCAACTTGAACAAAACATGGTGTTCCAAACTGCTTGTCAGCCAAACATTTAGAATATCACACTAACTTGGCTTCTAAAGAGGTTTCAGCCTGTATTGATTGAGGCATACATTTCCAACATGAACAACATGGTGAACAAAAGGTTGATAGAAGAGAGCAATATTTCCTAGAGAACCAACAAGACAAAACTCAATGCACAAGAGCCATATTGGGAAATTTGTAAGTTGGTAGGAAGAATTTGATAGAGGAATAGATTGTTATAAGTGTATCTTGCATAGTTCTAGGGGTCTTATGAATTCCAAGGTAGGGTTGTAATAATAGAATGACAGGTGACAAAGCAATGTGATAGTTAGGAGAAATAAGGAGAAAGGACAAAATATCCTATCCTTTTGACTATGGACATAGTATTCACATATCAGTAAGAGTCTTCATGAGTATCAATTGAATTTCAAGGGTTTGCATGTTTCATGAGGATAATTTCAAATTAAAGGATAGTCACAAGATGATAGTCCTGGGGACAATCATATCATGCAAGCAAGGGACAATATCATGATTTCATAAAGAATTCATGTAAACCTTTGTTCATGTGAAGTGTGAACAATTTTTGAAGTGGGGAGAAGATTTATTGAAATAATGTAAAGCATGACAGTGAGATGCATGAAAAGAAGCAATAATGAGCATTGTCAACTAAGAACAAAATGTAGTGATAGTGAGCAATGAGGGGACTGTGGTCCTAAGATCTTGATAAAAAATCACACCTATAAAGACACTCCATGATTTTCATAAAACCTCAACATTCTATGCATATTCATGGATGAATCACAAAGAATAGATAGCTAACAAATGGAGTGAGATATCTTCATGATAGTGGATAGTGTAATATTCACATAGGCAAAGTGGTGATCACAAGGAGAAATGGTGAATAAAGGACAAAAAATGAACAATAAATGATTACAATAAATAAAGAACTTTAAAAGGACAGTTACATAAGACTAAATATGATAATCCAAAGTCAAAAGATGTAATAGGATAGTCACATGTATTTCAATACCAAAGAATGCTTCAAGGGATAATTGTGGAAGATGATTTTTTATGAGATACTTTAAATATGTTTTCAACCAAGATAACTGAAGGTAAAGAGTGCATGAAATTCATGAATGTGGTGGTAATCACGTGAAATCTAATGCTATAAGATAGTCTCATAGGAGAAGCAAAAAATTTAGTACAATGGTATAAGAGGAGCATGCATAGTTTATTATTAAAGGATAGTTTAGAGTGACAATGCCCTTTTAATGATCATATTCATAGAGGATAGTCCCTGTGAAGGGATAAAAAGAGGGAATACATTTCTAAATGATAAGTGGACAATACCTTGTATATGGAGTAGATACCATTAAAGATAATTGATAGAAGATGACAACATACATTCAAGAAAGCAAGAGAGTAGTCCTCTATGATGTCAAGCACTTCAAAGGTATAAATAAAAGTCTATGTACAACCATAACATAAATGTAATAACATTTTCATCATGATAAGTATAGTCAACATAGGACAAGGGTAGTAATAAAATCAATATCTCAAGATACATTCATGAGCACAAAAGTGGCAGAGAGATGGTATGCTACAAGCTAGTGATGCCACTAGCCTATATTTTTGGAGGTCAACAACATGAATAAATGAAATTAATATATTATGAAGTGCATAAAAACCTGAAATCAAATTAATTAAAAAGTACAAAGCATACTTACAAATTATCTAAAAACTTCAAGTTGTTAAACATTATTCAATTACCAAATACAATTTTTTTATTTTAAAATTATAAATAGTGTGCATTACCCAAGTGAAACTTTGATGACCACCTGCACTAGCAGGTGTTATCGTCAAAGCTCCAAGATTAACCTATTCAACATCTAAAATGAGATATAAGAATACCATTCATATAATGTAACTTAGCTATTCACATGTAATATTTAAAATTCTTTACTAGTTACAAACCTCTGCAGTACATGTGGTCATGTAATAGGGAGTGGAGGACTACTGAAAATAGAGTGAACACTATGACCCTGAAATTTTATTATAATCATTCAAATGATTTAGTTAATCTTTCATTTCAATATAATGAAATTTAATCAATTAAATTCAATGAAATTTCTAACATTTACCTAACTATTAAGGTCAAATGTCTCATTAAGGAGGGAATATGTCATCACCATCTAATTAACTGCAGATGTACCATAGGCACCTACATCTTGACTATCCACAAGATCATAAACACAGAGTGACCCACTAGCCTAACAATAATGAGGTGGAACTTTACTCCCCAAAGAATTACTTGGCTCACCTTGTGCTAGAGGACTGGTATGTTGTATGAGGCTTTGGGTGAGGGAAATAATTGACTGTATTATATCCACCTCAACACGCTCCTTCACAATGAAAGGGATAGCCACATACTCATACGTTGGTCTAGCGAGTGCTTGTCTCATTGACCACTATGCATTGACATGTTCCCCCACTTTGTCCTATGTGGAGCCCCCACCTCTACCCTAGAAGTCCTGCATGTCAAAATAGTTTGAGATTTTATTGAGGACAAGCTCATAGTAGAGTTTCCTCAAAAAATATTGTGGCACCGAATTGTTGTTGCATGGAGGATGGTCAAAAACCATCGACCACCTTCTCAAAATATTGTTCTTTATCCCTTGGTGGTTGCACCAATGGATAGGGAACCTCTTGCTTGATGGATGTAGAGGTCAATTTGTTCTAGGGTTCATGAATAGTGCACACAAGTCAAATATTGTATTTTTTTTCATTTTTAACTTGTTTATATGATAATTTATCTACATAAAATTATCTAAACTCTTGTCTCTTCTCCAACCAACTGCTTATTTTCTTGCTAATTGAATCTACATGTGATATTATTGATTCAATTGATTAAGTGAATGTAGTTCTATTTGAGGTTGTGCCTACAATATCTCTTTGTTTTTTGTAATTTTCAATTTTCCCCATTAAATTTTCTTGAGTTCCTAGAGCATGTTGAGAAATTTTTTGAGGTGTTTGTTGGGGTTGTTCTTCAGGAGGGATTTCAACATGAGGTGAATTAGGATTTTGAGGAGGAGAAGGAGGTGCATAATCATTTCCTAAAAATTAAATAAATTCACATCAAAAAACATTAAATTTTCCTATTTAATACCAAATTCACACAAAAAATAACAACAAACTACTTGTTTGACCTCTTTGATATCATGGTGGCATTTTGATGAAGATTTAGTGAAGAAACATAGCAATTTTTTCCTTCTTGGAATGTGAGTTCATTTTTGAGGTTTGTAGGCCACGAACCAAATTAGAAAGAACAAGAAATAAAATGAAATAAACTTCGTTTTTTTGTTTATATGAAGAAAAATTCTCTCACATTATAACAGAAACACGAGCACATTTTTTCCTTGTAGTGGTCGAGCTTGAGGCTTGATCACTCCAAGCCATAACACAAGTGCATTATAACACACTTAATTTTTAGTTTTTTTTATAAAAATGGTTGGCCACTTTTTTCCTCCCAATCTTTCTACACCCACCCATTGTGTGAAATAAATGATTGTTCAAATCCAAATTTACAAGTCTAATGGGAAGGTGACTAAACATTGGACTAAAGATATTTTGGTAAGAGGTAAAATTTTTATCATGTAGATGTTAAAAAATATATGAAGAGATTGAGATACTAAAAAAAAATAGATGGTGAATGCACTACTACCAAGCATGAAGAGTCCATTTTGTTAAAAAAAGAAAATGAGCTTAAATAAATGCTAAATATGGGATCAAAAAAATTGGTGACTGAACAGGTCATGCTTAGTGATGACGATAATAGATGCCTCATGTAGAATAAAAGCATCAAGTGGAAACTCACTTTCCTAAAACAAAATGTGCTGGAGCAAAAAAAATTGCTAAAGGAATGTAAGATGAAGACTAACATCTAAAAAGATCTTTTAGATATCGATGTTCATCTCCAGAGGGAAGAAGATACTTAGGAAAAGGATGTGGAGGCTCTAAAGGATGAGTTCAATCAGTCAATATAAAAGCTTCTCAATAAGCAATATTTTGATATTGAAAGTATAAGGGAACAAAGTAGTGTTGATTTCACTCTATCCCAATTTGTTGGTCGTGCAACAACTCTCTCCAGTAAAGTGGACTTGGCACGAGGAAAAAAGGATTTGTGGAAGCTAAGGACCAAGAATGTGATCATCCTACAACATGGTGAGATGCCTCTAATCATCAAATTTTTTCATGTATACAAAACTAAAAGTACGATACAAGTCACCCAATCATCTCAAGAAGGAAACACCAAAAATGTTCCACCTTAGCAATGGATTTTCTTGTTTTATTATTTATATTTTGTAAAGAAACTTTAAAAGTCCAAAAAAAAATTGTGACTTTAAAATCCTTTTTTAGATAGTTTTCAAGAAATTGTTACACTTGTGAAAAGTATATATGCATGATATAATGTATTAAAAAATCTCTCTTAGAAATTTTGGGGAAGAGATAGTGAAAAGATAATTAAACTTGACGATTGTACATGTCTATGACCCTACATTTTTAGATCAATGCATGAATAAAATTCATTAAAATTTGTGTGTTGTAATTAATTTTGTTAATTGTTACATATTTTTGTATGTGTAATAATCAGTTTTGGCATTTGAACTATTTGAGTTCTAGGTTATCTTTGATTGAAATATTAAATATTTTTTGTGGAATATAGTTAGTCTGTGTGGTAGATATCTTTCACAACTTGAAATCATATTCGATAAGGATTCATCAATAATATTTGTAATTATTTATTGATTGAAGCATTTTCCTTTTCTACTTTTTGGTTAAAAGCATACCCCATTGAAGTTTAATTTTCTAGAAAAGTATAACGAGGGAGCTATGCATACCCCATTAAAGTTTAATTTTCTAGAAAAGTATAATGAGGGAGCTATACCTTACAACAAATAAATTTAGAGGGAAATTATTTCACATAGAAATAATTTTCCCAACTATTGGTTGGTGATTTGCATTAAGATTGGGTAACGAAATGAAAACTTTAAAAATTCAAATAGTGGATAATTTGTTAACCAACATTGTAAATAAGAATATAGTGAACACTATTATGTTGAATTCATAGTCACATTATAGTATATTGTAGTGGATAATTTGTTAACCAACATTGTAAATAAGAATATAGTGAACACTATTATGTTGAATTCATAGTCACATTATAGTATATTGTTGGCCTCTTAGAGGGTGAAACTTCCTAGAGCCATGTTCAATATAATACAATTCATCAATAACCCATTCTTTTATTAAAGCCCTTTGTTTAAACTAATTGTATTGAGGATAACTACCAACTCCCGTGCATGTGGGATATGCTTACTTAGCTAAAAGAACAACTTACAATGCATATGCATCTAATGTTTTTCTTAATTCCACCTTAAGAAAAAAAATTATTTAGGAAGATATAGTTAGGATTGCAAGTGTTAATAGAAAATGTGTCCCCTAGAAATTTTTGTAACCTTCTAAACTAATTCATAATGTTTTTAATCGAAATAGAACTAAAACAAAGATGAATTTGGTGAATCAAAGAACATAAACAAAATAAAAATATGATCAAATATTAGATAAGAAATGACAAATCTATAGATACACAAGTGATCCAAAAGTGCAAATCAATCATTCTAAACAAACAATAAAATAATTCAAAAATAGTGATTAAAATGGTCCATCTTTGATTATTAAGCTAAATACACTTATATTTCACATTTAATTTTCTAAAATAATATCAATTTACATTACCCTCAAAACTATCAATTAATAAATGTAAATTAATTTATACATATACATATACATATATTGTATTAAATTAATGTAAATCAAAATTTTAAAAATGTTTTTTTTTTTATAAATATACAAGTTATGTCACATTTCCAAGTAATTTTAACTTCCATATAAAACTAAAATATCATTGTAAAGTTAATAAATTTCACAATCTTTAAATTTATTTTCACACATCTTAAAAAGTTCTTAAGTATATTCTATACATAATTTTTTCTCATACATAAAATTAGTTTTAACATAATTTAAATACATAAAAGATTTTAATTACACAATAGCATTTCCTTCATTAAATTATAGATTCAATTTTAATATCATAAATAAAATTAGCTTCAAACTCTTTAATTTTTTATCTCTAATAAATAAAAAGAAATTTAATACATTACTTTCACCGAATTCCAATGATCTTAATAGTTACATGGGGATTTGCGGCTTTGATTTTATTCCAATATTCTCCACCTTCCTTTAACATATTCCACCAAGCATTCATTGGTGGAAAGCAGCAATAAAATTGCTCTAGCCTTTTCAAACGCTCCAATCCCTCCACTTTCTTCACTTTCCAACACGAGTATAACGAGAATTCCTGAAGGCATGGCATTGCTCCCTCCAATTCTGGGAACTCCTCTAATTCTGGAAACCCACAAATTTTCAAGAAACGGAGTTGCGGAAACCCTTCGGACTTTCCAAGCACCTCTGGCATTTCTCTGCACCTCTTGTCCCCACTCAAATACAATCTCACTAGATTGGGCATTCTTTGCAGCTCCCCGTAATCACTGAATTCACAATCTTCTAACACTAATTCCCTCAGATTTTCCAAATCACATATCCCACGTGGCACTACAAAACTGTCTAGTCTAATCCTTTCCAGATGTTTCATTGCTGTAATATTCTCCGGAAGTTGCGGGAGCTCCGTTTCTTCATCAACAGCGACAAAATTCCTGATTCCCAAATGACGCATCTTCACCAGCTTCGCAAAGATCCTCTCCAACTCCATCTCATGGTTAAATTCTAACCATAGTTCCTGAAGCTGAGTCATATTGACTAAATCGTCTACCCTCATGAATTCGTCCTCTTTTACGGAGAGGTCCAAATATTGTGATCGCAATGTTCTCAAAGAGGTCACCTCTGATATCCTCTTTGGCATGTGATCAATACCACCGCATTCTAAATGCTGAAGATCATTAAGTTCATTAATCCATACTGGTAATGAACTGCAACACTCAGGGATAGCAAGAAACAAGAGACTTTTCAGATGTCTCACACACTCCGGCACCTCCTTAATCTCTGTCTCCCTTATATTCAAGACTTTAAGAAGAATCATTTTTCCAAGAGACACAGGCAATGTAGAGATTCCTGTGTAGCTCAAATCCAGAACGCGCAGTCCTCTCATGGTGGTAAACAAGTTTTCCGGAATGCTGGTAATATTCATATTCTGAGACAGTGAGAGTGTGCGGAGATAAACAGGACGGCTATCTGAGATGGCATAGTTGTCTAGATCTTTTTTGGCCAGTAAAATCCGACACCAGCCCGTGGCACCACTTGTATGTCTACAGACCTCCTCAACAGAAAAAGCACATTTATTTTCTCTGGATATTTGTATGGCCAAATCATGCAATAAATCATGAATTTTACAGCATTTTTCTAAATAGTCTTCACTACCTCTCTCACATACTTGAACCAGACACAGTTGGGCAAGTTGATCTAACCAATCCCAGGCCATATCCCACGGATCCTCTCCTGCTGGGACGAATTCTTTTACCAGTGCTTCTCCTATCCACAGGTATATCAAATACTCGGGATCTATCTCCTCATCCTCGGGAAAGAAGGAAAGATATGCAAAACACCGTTTAAGGTGTGCAGGCAAAGAGTCATAACTCAGTTTCAATATTTCCATGACAGGGTCAGGGTCACCAATGCGAGTATCTACTCTTTCGAGCTGACGGCGCTTCGACTCCCATTTGCTGAGATCTTTCTTGGCCAGAGATGCTGCTATCGTTTTGATAGCAAGAGGTAAATTTCCACATTGCTCTACAATCTTCCGACCCTCCTCTTCCATGTGCGCTGGACCTCTATTTCCCTTACAATGCCAAAATGCGTGGACACAAAATAGCTTCCAACTGTCTTCATCTGACAAATTTTGCATCTCATAGATTCGAGCTCTTAAATCTAGAGCAACCTGCGTATTTCTTGTGCTAACCACAACTTTGCAATCTTTATCAACTAGCAGACCAAGTTGATCAAGCAGATGATTTGGAGTAAAAAGCGTCCACAGATCATCCAGCACAATAAAATATCTTTTCCCTCGGAGATGTTTGCTAATCAATTCAGCCGCTCTCTGTTCAGATACTCCCGAAATGTCATCTTTTAAACCTATGTGGGAGGCTATATCATTTTGCAATTTCTGGACAGAATAAGATTTAGAAATAGAGAGCCAAATACAACGATCATACTTGGATTCCACCTTTTTGTAGACATATTGAAGAAGAAATGTCTTCCCTGAGCCGCCCATACCAACGACGGCTATAACTTGAACTGTTGGGTTTTCCAACAAGCCTACCATGTATTCAACTTTGGAATCTATGCCCACTGGATGTGAATCGTTGGAAATAAGACTAGATCTGTTCACCTGTGTTGATGTACTTGTTGACGCTGCTGCGTCTCCATGAAGACCTTTCTGATGTTTCCCAACTTCCCCATGTCTTGGGAAGCCCTCAAATGTCTTCCCAACCTCTTCTTGCACGGCCAAGGTGATCGTTTCACACAGCCTTTCGACATTACTGACAATTTTAAAGGAAAAGAGAATTCAAAAGCGTTTCAAATCAATATGGGGAGGGTAAAAAGGAATAACTAAAACACTTAATCATAATGAATTGAAAGCAAACAATCGAAACAAAATAAGAAAAACTAAATAGCAAAAATAAGCTCAGCCTTACTCATTAGATGTGCTGAATTCGTAGCCAGAGATGAGTGAAGAAGAGTGGAGGGCTTCTTTCCATTGTTGAAGCCTCTCGCTGCTGAATCTCTTATTTTTTTCATGTTGAGCGAATGCAGGTGCATAAATTCCCTTGTCAGGGTAGCGAAGGTCAGTAGGCTTCACATCACAAAATACAGGAATAAACAGAGCCTTGGTTTTCAGCATGTGAACCAGCTCATCTAGACACCAAGAGGATTCCGCATATCGTGGTGAGAAGATGGCGATCTGTACTCTAGAAGAGTACATCGCATTATGTATGGAAGACTCAATTGCATCTCCCAATTGTAATTTTTGATCATCAAGAAATGTCCAACATTCCTTTTCCTCCAGTGAATCGTAAAGTGCAAAGGCCACAGTTCCTTTGACATCAGGGCCTCGGTGGTTAATGAATGCGTCATATATTTTATCAGAGGAGGAAGACCCAGTTAACGTTTCTCTTTCAGATGCACTGAAAGAAAGTTTGTGAGATGAGGAGGAAGACGCCATGAACTCAAAGTGCCAAAGGGGATGGAAAATACAACTCAGAGCGATCTGGATTTTGATAAAACTAGAGAAATTTGAAGGCCTTAAAGCGGGTGTAATTATTCTACAATTATTCACTCTAACACGCTTTCTCTCGAATATCTCGAAATTTTCGAATAATGCTGTTCAGGAAAGTGGGTACCTAGGTAGCCAGGAAAAAATGTTTTTTCTCTGCACGACTTGACTTTGTCTCAGAGCTCACATGTCAAGTGGTCTGGTAATGATGAAAATGAAGGGACCCACTCAATTAGGCAAAATAGAGACGCGTTAAATCTGAATTAGGCATCCAAATTGCTTAAAGTATACGCAAGGCCACTTTATTTTCTGTAAGAGTTGTCATTTTCAAACTTTAACTTTACTTTCGGACAACTCACAAATGACAAGTGTCCACAGAATCTTCTTTACGCGGTTTCTTCTCTTTCAATGATTTTTGCTCAGAATCTTGTGCTTTGAGTCCACACATTCCAATTTTTTATTTTTTATTTTTTATTTTATTTTCTCCACATATTCCATTTTATTGCTGGGTTGCTTATTCATTTATTCCTATAATTCAAATGCTGTGCTATCTTTCGTATGATGTACGTTTAGAATAGAGTTATAAGATGTCTCAATTTTAATAAGGTTTTTCAGAAACTGAATTGGAATAGAACTAGTAGCAGGCGTTATTCCTCTTGTAAATATATTTTTAGTCTATCGCAGGATGTAATTAAATAGATTATTAGTGAAACTAACTTTTATAAAGGGAATGCTTATATATTTTATTTTTTATTAATATTTTTATATATGTGTATAAAAGTCGGTTAATTTAATAATATGTTTATAAATAAACATATTAATTCAAACTATTAAATGAATAAGTATTAGGTAAAGGAATAGTATTTGTTCTTGAAATATTATTGCAGATAAATTTATTTTGTTTTATAATGTTGTGTTGTTAGAATGAGAATTATAACAATGTCATTTGAAAAGGGGAAAGTCTCTTTATTTATTGTAAATTCACTCATTCATTCCTCCCAATCAATTTACATTTGCTGCATGCAAAAATTTTAAGAATAAGTTTCATTACACGTATGTCAAGTGTGGAAGTTTGGTGGATGCTCACAAACAACTTCACATTTGATAGCTATGATCCTACACCAAAACATCACATTCTTCTCTTTTATTTGTTTTGATAATGTTATTTTGTTTACTACTCCTTTTATAATAATTTCATTTTTTGTTAATATAATATATTATGTCAATTATATTATATTTCTAGATTATTAAACTAATTCAATTTAATATAATATAACTATACTTATATTTATTATTACAATCAATAATATAATGTTAACAAGTTAATTATATTTTTAATATTTGTTATAATAAATTAATATGTTATACATAATTTGTACTTAAATTCCCTTAAACATATAAATTTCAGAGAGGGCTAAAATAGTCAGTCATTGCATTAAAGTTTTATTTTGGTTGCATCTTTGGGATGCATAGTTAGTTTTCACTACAAAGAGTAAAAGGTTGAGATAATTGTTTTAAAATATCAAGGTTAATAGACATAGTAATCCAATCTTAAACTTTATTGCTCATTCTTAATGAAACATTAAAACCTTGTTTAAAGATTAATCTAAGATTTGGTATCTACAATTGGTGATATTTGATAGTTAATTAATTGTGTAGCTTTTATCTAACAAATCTAGTGTTGTCATGAGTTGAATTCATGTAAAAATATGCCATTTGTAGATAGGACACTCTAATTAAAGTGAGTCCAAAACATAAGGGAAAAAGGGTACACGTATGCAATTTTCACTATAATAATAATATTGTTTACTAATGATCTAAGTTGGTATAATGGGATTGAAGATCTATATGTATTTTTAAATATGAAAATAAATAAAAGAAATTGAAAAAAGTAAAAAATAATTAAATGTGGAAATATAAATCAAAATAATGTTACTTAGTTTGAATATAGAAGTGATTCAAGTGAATGCTCTACAATCTAAATTTTCTTGAGATCTATAATAGATAATATAAAACTAATATTCAAATCAGGGTCAAAATATTCCTTGTTCATTGTATAGGGTTGAGTCTATAGTCACAAAATTGTTCTTACTTTCTTTTTTAAAAATTGAGCAAACTATGGAGAAGACCGATAAAGTTACGTTAGAGGTGCATAAAGTATGTGATGTCACTAAAAACTTGAGAAGCATATATTTTTTGCTATTGAAGACAAGATCTTAGACTATACCATATTTTAAAAGGATATTTTTATAGACTAGACATATGTAATCAAAATTATACTCAAGATTCCTATTCTTAGAGGCAAGAAAGTGCAAGATCATTTTCTTGAAAGATAATTTAACTTTATTTGAATTTTTGTATTAGGATTACATTGTTCATTCTTTCAATAAGAAGTAAAAATAAGGGACAAATAAAAATTAGTAAAAAGAAATGATAAATAGATAGACATGATAATAATGTTAACCCTATTCTATGAGGGAAACCTATTGCAAGGTGTGCACCCTTGGTCTCCTTGTTCAGCACATCTCTACGGTGGTTTGTGACAAGGGTTTAACCGCCTCTCGTGCTTGTTAAGTCAAGTGGTTGTATCGAGCATTAATAGGTCGATCTTTTGGTGTAATGGTAGCCAACAATTGGTATCAGAGCTCCAAGGTCACGGGTTCAAACCCTTGCACTTGCACTAGGGGGATTGTTGCAAGATGTGTGCCCTTGGTCTCCTTGTTTAGTGGAGTGTTGCAATGGTTTGTGACAAGGGCTTACTGTCTCCCATGCTTGTTAAGTCAAGTGGTTGTATCGGGCATTAACAGGTCGATCTTTTGGTGCAACGGTAGCCAAAAAAACCAACATTGCAAATAGATAATGTCAATTATGAAATATTTATATTTCTACATCAAAGATCTTGTCTAGAAAGTTAAAAAAATAATGTAAATAAATAAGTAAATAAAAGAGTAATATAATCAACAATACAAATATGTTCCACTGGATTTGAAATATGTAATTATTTATGTGTTCCTCTTTAGAGATCCAAGTCAAGTATGGATATGCAATAGAGTGCTGAAGAGCATTCCAAGAGAGTGAGATAGCCACGATTTAAATTTTTGTAGTTGCCCTGGAAGAAAGAGGAATGGAGTTGTTGGAGAGAAAAATTACAAGAGTCCATCGAAAATGAGGATACAACTTTTTTTTTCTCGGATGAGCAAGAGAAAGGCATTACTTTCTTAATTAGGTGTTACCACAAGCATTATAGGCAAGCCACATGAAAATTACATTTTTAAATTTTGAGAATATTTGGGATGCTAGTGGGCCACATGGATGTCTACATAGCATGCTACTATCAAAAAGAATTCTACAAAAATATTTAAGTTCATGTGTTCCTAGCAATAGACAAAAGACATTATGCTCTTAAATGTAAGAAAAAATCTTCGTTGTAGAAATATTAAAAATGTATTATGAAAAATAGATACTAAAGTGAATTCAAGATATTGCATGAAATTAGGCAAGTTTTGACATTAGATTTTCCCCCCAATTTAGCAATTTGATTATGCTAAGTGATAAGCTATGCTAACGTAAAAAATAAAGTGTGGAAAGAATCTAAAAGGATATTGTAGAGGACATAAAATATTAGGTCAGTATGTTATGACCTTAATCTCAACTCCTATGAAATCTTAGTGTTAGGTTCTGTGGTCCTAGAAGATTAAATGTTTGGAAAATATATACATTTTACAAAAAAATGTGTCAATTCTGAAAATTTAAAGAATTCCAAAATAGAGAGAACAATTTTTTGAATAGATAAATTAGAAGAATATTGAACAAGAAGGTTGAATGGCCCCTCATGTTTTCCTAACTTATAGGAGGAAAAATGTGAAGGTTATGTCATTCTTGAGAAATTTTAGAAAAGTAACAAATTTTCATTTAATAGATTATTAGGAAATAATAATTCTTATGAAAAGACATAGTACAATGAATAGGGTAGATTAAAGATTTGTATAAAAGAAACAAAACATAAATTGGATATCGTGGAGAGAAGTTATGGATGTTATAACATTTGAAGATCGGTATTTTGAAAGTTTTGGAGAGATGAAATTTTTGTGAGGTGCAACAAGGTGGAAATATGGAACTATATCTCAATTTTGGCAAGAGGAAATTTTCGGGCTTGAATTCAAGTTTTAAAAATGCACCTTTGATTGAAGGACCTTCATCAAAGGTATGCCATTTTGTACCTTCAATAGAAGGTCAACCTTTGATCAAAGGTCAAGGATTGAAGAAACACGTATTTACTCAATGACCTTCAATCGAAGGTGTAAAAAATGAAAACTTTTGCATCTACATCAAAATCTTGTCAAAAATTTCATTTTCAAATCCCAGATTGAACCTTCAAATGAGCTTAACTTGAAAAGATATTTTACAAGATCATCCCTTGAAACAATCTTTCTAACAATATAATTTTAATATGTTTCCATTTTATCATGTATTTATTTTTTAATTTTTACTAAACATAGGTTTTTCTCTAAACATAAGCTCTTCATTTTACAGAGGTTGAAAAATGGTAAAACATTGTAAAATAAAAAAATTTATATCCGGGCTTCCCTTCGTATTGATGCTCTTGTTTCACCAAAAGAAAAGGATTTCAATATATACAGAACTTATGTTGGATGACACATATTTATGTCCAAATTATAGTTGTACAATGACTTCCAAAATTAATTAAAAATATATATGTAACCAAAAATTATGAAGAAATATCCTTTCCCTCTGTATTGATGTTGAGAATCTATTTCAAAAATTAGAATTTTATCCTTTATCAAAAAAAAGAAGTTTATGTTGGATGATACAAATGTTACTTTCTAAAATTGTTGTTTTTTATTTAAAACTAGTTATTAAAGGACATGTTGAAATATTCATGATTTATTTCAAAAAAAATAAAATATATATTTAGGATCTACACATAAATTGTCACAAATCACTAGTTCACATTATCTTCAAATTCTTAACAGTTTAGTTGCTATAGGTCTCAAAAGATGGAGATTCAGTTAAAAAAGTTGATTTAAATGTCCATCTTGTTGGCGTACTACATTATAATTGTTGAATAATTGTTTGTATTCGGTTATGCAACTGCATCCATGCAAGGTCACTTCCTTTGTACCACTCTATATATGCAGATGTAAACATCAAATAATACAATTAATATTTGTGCAATTAAGTACATTCGTTGTCATATGGTACCAGAGCCCCTCTCAATCCTTGTGCCTATGCACTGATGGAATTTGGATTTGGAAGTGTTAGGAGTGTTAATGTGCTAAGATCACCTACAAGACGAAATAACTTCCATAAGAGAAAAATGGCAGGAATATCATGTTATTATTAAAGATGCAAGAATGCCAAACTGAATATGAAAAAGTATATATGAATTCTTGCTTATATAGGAAAGGAGTGAGATAAAATGAAACAGGATTGTGACATGTGTCTTAATCCTATAACATGTGACAGCTAAATAACTACCTAGAAAACTATGCATAGATAAGATAAGACTTTTAAAAAGGCCAAATAAGACTTCTAGAAGCTATATTATATCCTAAGTAAACTTAACATATGAATATGTCCCCTAATTACCTAGTGAATGAATTAACTAGGTACAAGACATTTATTCACACCAACAGATATAGTGTAAGTTTAATAAGTGAATCTGTCAAGATATAAATAAACCTAGAATCTATAATATGTGCTAGAGTACTAACTAAGATTTAAAGTTTCTATTAGCAATGGTCCCATGTGATGACACAAAGTGGAAGTTAAAGTATTTGAATTTGAAAAATCTAAAATGTTTCTTAACAATGTCTAGAATGGTGTTTGTAGTTAAATAAAACTTGGTATCCCCAAGATATGACAATTTAAAAAATTAAGAGAATGCCTTATTGGGCTTAAAATTTGTAAGACTAGATTGATGCCACACAAAATAAAATATCAATATAGGAATTTGGACATGAAGAACATTTAGTGAATAATTGCATCATAGATGCAATAGCAAAAACCCTTTTCACTATTGCATAAACATCTCTAAATTCTTAGAACCTCTCAACTAAAAGTGTAGAATTTGACTCTAATTACTCTATGAGCAACCTACATAACAAAAATATATATAAAGGAAAGCTATTTATTTTTAGTTGATGCAAAATGACTCTTGATCTAGGAATTTCCCTTTATCACTGGGTGATCCCACAATAGTGGTTTACAATTTTTGGCCTAACTGGACACTGATATTTTTTTTTTAAACACAATCTCCACATTCGGGCACCTATAGTGATTAAACCGTAAAGAATTTGAAGATGATGCAAACTAGAG
>VDFB02045493.1:25881-250329 GCA_007258455.2 Sequoia sempervirens | reverse complement strand
CTTTTCTTCCCAGTCCCAAAATTAATCACAAAGGATCTTATTTCTATCATGTTCCTTTTCAAAAACAACAGTAAAAAAGCCTTTAGCCATAGGATAAATTTGAACATACCCTTCCAGAACAGGCTTCCAGTGGTCTAAGATCCACTTGTGGAGATCAGCCAAGCTTGGCTAGAATCCCCTGAACCTCCCAATTAGACCTAGCCCAGAAAAAACTTTTTCATTTAAAGCCACTTCTTGGTCTAGCTCCCCATCTAGTTCCAGCGTGATTGTTTTAGAATGAGGGTGGAGAGCAGTGTCCCCTCCACCCCCTCCTACGAACCTTTTGGTTGGGTGTTTCACTACCTTAAGCTGACCAGATTTGTTCCCCTTCAACACAGGCATCTTTGCTCCCTTACCAACTCCTTCTCCCTCTAAAACGACAATGTCCTACTGCTCTCTTTTTAGATCTAGGCCTCCATCCTTTGAAACAGAACCTACTCCGCTCTGTCCTGAAGGCTTTCTGATAATTTTCTTTTGGCTGTCTCAAGCAACATTGTCTCTGCTGCCATCATTTCCTAAACTTAAACCACCAATCTCTCCCAGAGGAGCCACTCCCAGATGGCTCAGCCCAAGAAAAACCCTAGCAACAACCACGCAATATAGACGACCATTCTTCACTGCTCCCTCTATTTGCTTGCTCAGGCCAACAACGTTTTGGTGTTCCACCACGTCCTCTATTTTTCTGCTTAGACCAATCCTCTCCCTACTCCATGTATCTCCATCCCTGTTCAGTGAGGCCCTCCTCGCAGGGCTCACTCTGGGAAAAGCCTTAGTTGCAACCGCTTCTTAAGATGACTGTTAGCCTTCCCCTCCACCATCCGCCTCATCATCCTTACGGGAAATTATTATTAATAATGCATTAATATGTCAATTTTTTTTATGGAAGATTTAAATATAGGATATTGCATGTAACGGTTTTGTAACCGCTCTACATGGGTAAATGCAATTTTGAGTAGTCAATCAACATTCACACTATGTTAGGCTTCTTCTGACACAGAGCGAGGATTATCATTGTAGGAAGTACTGTTGTCTACAATGTGCTCAAGACATCATATTGGAGTGAGAGCGAAGAAGGTAAGTTGCCTTACTCCCTGTTTGAAAGGGGATTTTAATATTTCTTAGTTTTTCTCAAGTGCATGCGGGGTTTGTGCTTAGCAAATTACGCAAACATACCTTATTCGAGCCTCCTGTAGAAAATAGTTTGCATGCCCACTTTCTTTTGTAAACTTGCTATGTCATAGGTAATGAGGTTTAATTGGGAATGAATGTTTCTAAGATGTATCTAATCTATGTGTACATGGTTGTATGCTCTGTATCTTTTTATTATGATTTCTTTCCTCTAATATGCTCTTCCTTGCAAAGCCACCTCCTTTTCCCTATTCTAAAGATTCAAGAACTTCTTTTGCTTAATATGATTGACAATTCATTTAGGTCCCAACTGGGGATACAAATCTGAGAACAACGTCCCTTTTCAAAATGATGGTTATAGTTCACATCCCTCAGATCAATTTCTCTTGCAACAATCTTGGAGATGGATTTAGATTCAATTTGGCAATCAAATCATACTCGAAGGTTCTTTACAACTCTTATAGTTTCTCTTAGGGGTAGGCTTAACAAAGAAAATGCAAATTTCAACTCTTCACTATGGTGGCAGATAAATAATTATTTTCCTTCTCTTTTGCGGCATTAAGTAAATGTCATGAATCAAGAAAATACCCTACCGCTTTCTTCTGCCAAGCCAATTTCTCCCAACTTCGCATAGATTTCATGTGACTATGAATATGATATGCCTGGAAACTTAAGAAAGAAAAAGAACTGTGTTGCAACTCTGTTCTTGTCTCAAATTTCTATGGACTATGATAGAGAATAATATTAGAAGTTAATTCTTTACAGTTTGTTGAGTTCCTCGAAAATAGGGAATTCCTATAAATGGGAAGTGCCCAATTCAAAATCATTTAGGGAGATAGAAAAAATCAAACAAAAATTCTATGAATAAACACATGCACTTATATTCTTCTTTATTGACACGAAACATATCCATGCACAATTCTATAGATGGCAATGTTCGAATTGAATGTTAGAGAATATAGTTGTGGTAAGAAGTGTGGGATGCTCTTCTATTTTGAATGATTTACTATGCTCCTTACCATGTATGTTGGCCATACATATGTAGCAATCATGTGGAAGAAAAGAAAACTTTGTTTATAGTTGTTGACTTTGTTCTGTAGGAGCTAGTAGTTTGTCATTTGTCAACTCAATTATTCGTATATTTCATGGACAAGATAGTCAAATAGTCACTGTCCTCTGTGCTCTAAAGATAGTCATGCTTCCCACAACATAGAAAGGTGTTTCTTTAGTAAGATTGATTTGGACATCTTCAAAGATGTGTCAATTCCAATGATAACTATAGCAAAAATTGCTTTACGATGCCAATAGTCTTGTTAGTCATTTTACTACAATATTGTCCCATATAAGTCCAAGCTTGACTTTCTCACCACAATAACATTTCTTCTGTCATTCTCCTTAACATCCATTTCCAAAACTTGTACGTATATATCTCAAATAAATTGGGCATGTTACCTCCTTGGTTTTAGGTTTTAATGATTAAAGTAGAGACTGCCTATACCACAAGAAACATCTACAAGTTTATACAAGCAATGTACGTGTGTGAGATAAATGCACAAGCCAAGGATTGGGAAATACACATTTTGCTTCCTCTAGAAAGGCCCAAATGGAATGTTTGAAATCTTTGAATTGAGTGAATGACGTGTCTCTACTGGCTCGAATGAATATATATATATATTGAGTTAGCATTGTTACTAATATTTATTTAAGGATTGGTTATACTTAAGCGGTATGTCATCCAAGAATGAAATTTTGTCAAACCTTTTGATATTAAAGTGCTTTCTTGATTACCTTAAGAAAATGTTGTTTGCATTATCATAATATTGATATCACTAGAAGAAGAAGATTTACATAAAACTTGATGATTCTCGTTAGAAAGGTAATCAATATCCTTTAAAGTGATCATATAGTTTCTTGATAGTAAATAGAATGTCAACATGAAAACATAGTATAGTTGGTAGTATTAAATAGATTTCATTTTCAATTTTATTATGATGTACTATTATATGTCCAAGTGATGCCTACCTAATAAGTTATTATTATCTACTCAACCAAGTTAGGTGAATTTGAAACGTCTCAAGTTAGTGACTGAGAAGATGGCTAAAATATAATCTTGATGAAAATAATTAGGTTAATAAATAAATTATTTCTATAATTTGTTAAATCATTTCTTAAATTTTTAATATAAAAGAATTAGTTATAACAATTTGGATAGTAATGTTTAGTGGAAATTATGGAATCTAATAAAGAAAGAAAGGCTTACTATGTATATATAAAGATTTATTTCGTTGATTAGTATTAATTAATTTGACACTCTTATTAAATGTGAATAGGTAGTTCCATACCTTCTTTAAATAAGTAATCTAAGTAGACATTAGGGTTCGAGTTTATATTTTGTATTCTTCTATGAAAAGATAGTTTCTTTATGTATTTAAAATGTACGGCTTTAGCTTATTAGATTTAGATTTTTATGAATTATTAATGTTTTATCTAGTAATTCTACTTGAAACTCTTAATTGTTAAATTGATAGGTATCATTGCATGAGTTGCAAATGTCTTCATGGTCTTGATTAATTGATTGTTTGTGACTTGCTTAAGTGGTTGTATTGCTTGATCAATTGCTCGCATTGTATATGTGTTTGATTGGTGAAATTTAGGTGCTTTTGGGTTATTGATTAAATGTGGAGTCTTTTGTGAAAAATTGTTAAGTTGGCTTCCAAAGGCTTGGGAGGGAATATTTTTGGTATATAAGGATTCTTTTGTTGGCTTCACCTTAGATGAAAGTTTGACAATATTTTACGTGTGATTTGTCCAATGTTGGTTTACTTTGGAAGTGAATGGTAATGTGTGGGTTATGTGCATCATGCAAATTGTAAACCCTAAGGGTGTGCCTTTTATCTTGGTATGGTTTCATGTGATCATGTTAAATGTGCAAGATGGTCAATGCCTTGCACCGTGTAGATTCTTGTGATTGTGATATGTGAGAAAGATGGTTAATGCCTTGCTCTGTGTTGGATTCATGTGATTCTATCATGTATGCAAGATGGTAAATGCCTTGCTTGATTTGTAGGGTCTACTAGTTGCAAGTAGGGGGAGTGGCTCTCAATGGGGGCCGACATCTAGTGAGAGACTGCCAGGGTAACCCATTGGAGAGTTTCCTAATTCAGTGATAACCTAATTAATGAGTTGGGGGGATGGGTAATTTTCACATAAACAAGATAATTGGTAATGCCTCACCCATTCATGTAGTGCTCATTTAGGCTAAGGATGGGTTGAGACGTCCTAGTTGGAAAGATCAATTTCCTTATCCTCATGAAAGGAATGTTGGTTCTGCATGTGTCACCCTATGGGGCCAACATCTAGTGAGAGACTGTCAGGGTAACCATAGATGGGGGCCGGTTTCTAGTGAGAGACTGTCAGTGTAACCCATGTTGGGACCATGCGATGACACTCTTCCCTATTGTAGTCTAGCATTCCCTAGTTGTATGTTCTCCTTCTGATATGTGTGTGCCTCTGGAAGTGAAGTCATTGTTGTAAGTGATGCAAGTGTTGTTCATGTTTAAGTGATGTTAATGTTGCTTCAGTGTTGTGTTGGAGTCATGTTAGCCCTTGTTTATGTCAGCCTTTTGTCTTCTTGACTATTTGTATGTAGTGGGACCTTATGTGATCTCCTAGAACGAGGGATGGACCTTAGGGTTCCACATGGTTGGGAGGTTTGTGCTTTTTCCTCCATTGGGTTTCCCTTGCAGTTTCTTGTGTGCTTGGAGATTGCTCTTTGTGTAGCAGATTCTAGTTCATGTACCAGTTTGAGAAGACAGTCCCTCATGCTTTTGTATTGGACTTTTATATCAGTGTATCATGTATTATAATATTGATGTATTATTCCCACATGTACTTTGGGAAGCCTTGTTGTAATCAATGTATTGATGTAACAATTATGATGCACTCCCTTGTATGGTGATTTGTAATTATATTTGTTAGTTGTTTATAAATGATCTTTGATGTTTTTTATTGATGTCATGTTCATGTTTATAGTTGTGTAAGTAATGCGGTCATGGAAACTTAGAGGACTTAGTTTAATTTACATGTTAAGTTAAGTTATGCAATTCACTGTTAGCTCTTATTTAAAAAAAAATTGTTCCATTATTGTTGCATGCTTGTGTTATCCTTTGGGGTTCTATGGCGGGGCGTTACAAAGGGTTGAAGACTCCTAATATAGCTATAATACATTATAAACAATTGAAATGGATACATATCTCTTCAGTTGAATAGCAACACTATTTATATTTTTGTATCGGGAAATTGCTCCTAAATATTTCTAAGTTATTGTAGTGTAGGAAAAAGTATCCCTTTTTCACACTTAATTTGGGAATAATCAATAATAAAATGAGCTAAATTATGCCTTAATTTATTGTTGTAATATGTGTTTCACATATTCACATTAAGTTTAGGGCCTTATTAAATAAAATGGACTTAATTGTGCCTTATTTATGGTGTTGTAAAGTGTATCTTTACACTTTCACACTTATCTAGGGCTTTATTAATTAATTGAGGTTATTTTTTCTTAATTGGCCCCTTTAGTTCAAATTCAAGCCTAATTAATTACAATTTCCAAACAGGAAACCTGACATTCATTAATGCCATAACATAAAATTTATCATTGAGTAATGTGTGTCCTAGGTAAGTGACCTAGGACCCTAATTTAAAATATGTTGTTGGTGGTATTTCAATGATTTCAAATGTATATTCACATGTCGGCTTGTGTTATTTGAATTTCAGGAATTAATGTTAACACATGTATAAATAAGAGATCATTTCACTATGTTTCATCCTAGAATTTTCAAGTGAGCATTCCTATAGCAAGTTTATGAGATCAAGAGAAAGTTCAAGAGCATTTTCAAGGCATTCAAGGGAAAATTTGTAGAAGAATTATTGCAGCATTCAAGATCCTATTATCATGTCAAAGTCTACTTGCATCATGCATGTTATTTGAGCTAATATGTTGATGTAGTGTTCAATATCCATTTAAGCATTCAAAGGCATTGTTTCAAGTCAAGTTTCATGATCAAGATCCACATCCATTGAAGCCATCCCATGCTAGTTGCAGATCCACATTGCAAGTTTCAAACAAAGGTTTGGTGAGTTGTGAAATTGCATTTGTTCATTCATCATTCCTTCATGCTATTTCATTTCATTACAAGGTTTAATTACCAAAATAGGGTTTGACCAAGGAAAATCCCCATTCACCAACAATAAAACTTTTTTCCCTCTTGATTTGTGTTTGCAGATTTTAAGTGAAAGATCTCTTGAAGAGAAAAATTGCAAAGTTGTCAAAGTTGAAATTTTTTGTCATCATTCTTGCAATTTCACGGAAACTCACCTACAAGATTTATTTTTGACTGTCTAAATGTGAAAATTGGGGATCTAGGAGTGTAGACATAGGAGAAGAGAACCCAAAAACTATTTTTACAGAGCTCTAGCCAAGACCCATTCACCCTAGGGCGAATGAGTCCTCAGTAAGCTTCAAAAAATCACTTTTGGTGACTGGTACACATCACTTTCCCTTTCTCAGATCTGCATTTTAATTTCCAGTTCCATCATAATTGAGCATAATCTTTTAGATGCATTTTATATATTGTATTTTGGAGTTTTTTTTCTATTTTTAATCTTTCTCTTCAAAGTTTTGTTTAATTAGGACCCCTATCCTTGCATAAAAGGGAAATTTTGCAGATTCATACCTTGGTTTGACTCACCTTTTGGGTTGATAGTCATTTCACTATTTGGATCTCATTTCTTGAATGAAATTAGAAAAATAAGTCCATCATACCCCTTTGTTATCAATTCATTTTGATGAACCTACCTACTTTTTATTTGCTTCATTATGGTGAACCTAAGTTTGATCATTGCATTTTTTTGATTTTGGAGTGCATTTACACCCTAGATTTAGATCTTTCATTCACTTGCATTGCATTGCATTGAATTGAGTCTCATTTAGGGTTGTTTAGCTTGCATAACTTTGCATTTCATTTAAGAGTTTTAGGATTGCATCTTTGCATTCTTTAAATCTGAAAAATACAAAAAAAAATAGTCATTTTGCAAATCATTTACATAGCATTGCACCAAAATTCACTTGCATTCAAAAATTCAAACAAAATTGCACATCAAATTAGGTCTCCTAGTTTGTCATTTGATCATATTTTGCACTTGCATTCAACATTAATTACATAGAAAATTCAAACTGCAACTTGCTATTTCTGATCAGAATCTGGAAACCCCTTAAATAATCTTAAAAATCTATAAAAACAGTTTAAAAATCCCTAACCTAGGACTCATTCACCCTAGGGTGAATGAGTCCTTGATCAGGGTCATTTCCTAATTTTCTTGGCACTAAAACATCAGTTTCTACATTTCATTTTGTGTCTTCAGTTTTTGTTTTAGTTTACAGTTATTTTGTTAAGTGGAATTCATCATATTTAGCTTAATTTGATAAAATTAGTGCACTGTGTGATTTCACCTTATTGCATTTGCAAGACATTATTTTCAGGTTTTTGCATTGTGTAATCAGAAAATTACCTTGTTTAGAATCTAAAAAATTGCATTCTAGGTCATTACATTGCATTTCACACTCTTTCCATTTTGGGTTTACACTAAGTTTGTGAATCTTGTATGAGCTTTAAAACTTGGTGTCCTATTAGCAATACTATTGTGAGACATAGTTTGGGACTCATGTCATCCCGCGATACACCATTCATTGTGGATCTTAGGTTTTCCAACTCTTTCACTAATAGTGTTGATAATCAACCCTTTTATGGATCATAGCCTCCATACCTCATTTCCAATGACTTCCTTACCTACAAACAATGTGCATGATGTTGTTAATGTCCTACAAGAGAACATAATGATAGATGAAAAAATAGAGAAATTGTAAAACTTTGTGGCTTATGAAAACATCACTAGTAGTGTCATTCTCGCTTTAGATGATGTGAGGAAAATGCTTGAACAAGAGCATGGGGTAGAGATTATGTGAAGGGCTAGCTCATATTGTTGATACAAATGCCCTTACATTAACTAGTTGTGCTCAAGCTTTGGAGTATACTCAAATCCAAGGTGGGAATTCAATCCCTCCTTCCACAACCCTTACCTCTATTCCTACATACATTGGTACTCATGTTACCACAACCATTCAACCTACTAGCAATTTTAACACTTCCTTAGGTATTTCCACTGGGAACCCTTCTAGCTTTGTGAGTTCAAATCTTATATCTCCTCAACCATCCCCTCTCACAAATCTACAACTCACTTGCCCTCCACAAACATACACCACTCCACCTTATTCCCCTCTATCTCATAATACCAACAATGATCCCATCCTTAACACACTTTTACAAAACATGTCATCCCTTCAATAACAAATTGCCACCCTCAATCAAAACAACAATGGGCAACCTTCACAATCCATCAAAATAAATCCCTTATCCTTGGATATATTGAGAACACAAATGCGACAAGGTATAGAGGTTCCTAGGTTTGAGAAAATATGGTGGGAAAGAGATCCCATTAGTCATGTTTCCAGTTATACAACCCTATGTAGTGACTTCATTTTTGAAGATAAACTCTTGGCATTTCCTCAATCTTTGAAAGATACTACTTTAGAGTAGTTTTGCTCCCTATTGAATAATTCAATTGGTTCATTCAATGAACTTATTTATGCTTTTATAACCACTTTCAAATGCACATGAGTCCCAAGATGACCTTAGCTGATTTGATGACATGTAAACAAAAGGTTTATGAAAAAGTCATGGATTTCATAGCACGATATCGAATACTTTATTCACAAATAAAGATTAAGACTCCTGATGCCGACCTTCAAAGAATGTTTATTTCCAATTTACAAGAAAAGATCCAAACTAAGCTTGAATTGTTGAGATTTCCTTCCTTCACACAGTTATGTACAACCCTTCATGATTACCAGAATTCGTTTAGTAGTTGTGAAGTGAAAACTCCCTCTAGCCATCCTGAAAAGTCTGAATCCAAACCTCAAAACAACTACCAACCTTTCAAGAAACAAAATAAGGGCTTCCTCCAACTTAATCCCCCTCAATCTAATCAAAATTTTAACACACAAGTGGCTGCTATAAAGATGCCAAAACCATATGCCTTTGCAGAAAGAAATAGACAATTTACACCTCTACCCAATACCCTTGGATGATCCCACAATACTAGTTTACAATTTTTGGACAAATTGGACATTGAACTGATTTTTTTAACTAAATCTTCACTTTTGGGCACCTATAGTTGCTAAACCATGAGGAATTTGAAGATGATGCAAACTAGTGATTTGTAAAATTTTGTCTATAGATTCTAAATATATATATTTTTAATTTTTTTGAATTAGATTGCATTTCTTTTTCCATCTCCTTTGAAAACTAGTTTTTATCAATAAACACCATTTTTAAAGAATGATGCTCACCGTAAACAACATAACTTTTTTTCTATGAAAGATAAATTTTTATTTTTTTTAATTTAGCTTTGTAACTACAATATCTAGCCCATTCATTTTTTTCATAGTGTTTTATTGAATTTTTTTTTTTCTTAATCAAGTTTTGAAGTCAAACCAATTAGAATTTAGACATAGGCAGATCGTAAACAACATAACTTTTTTAGTATGTATCAAAATTTGATTTTCTTTTTACTCGATCAAGGGCATCAATATCTAGCTCCAACATATTTTTTAGATTTTTTTTTATAATCTACTATTTTTCCACATGTGCAGAACAAAGAGCTTGATTTTTGGTGAAAAACCTATGTTTAATTAAACTAAAAAAAATACATAATAAAACCAAAATATATTAAAATTATATTCGATGGATAGCTCGTTCTAAGGACTACCATCATCTAGTTGGGTCTCTAAAGTTTCCTCCATTTTCATCCTCAACCCGAGCTTCAAAAGGTAAAATTTTGGAGAAATTTGGTAGAGGAGAGGGATGAGGACAAAAAAGGGGGGTTCGAGTGAAGTCCCCTTGACCCATTTGAGCAAAGGGGGGTTCGCTCGAAGGGGGGTTTGCTTGAACCCCCCTTGTTTTGCAAATTTTCCTTTGTTTTCCTTTAAAAATGGTGCCAAAATGGATGACATCATCAAAAGGGGTTCGCTTGAACACCCCCCTTCGAGTGAACCCCTAAAAACCCAAAATTATCTTCATGGGAGCATTTTGGCAATTTTCCTTCCTCAAGGGAATTGTAAACTGGATCACCCCCTTCATAATACCATGTTGCAGCTCTTAGAGAAGAATTTGATCTCCTTACCTCCTATTAGATATCTTGATCCTACCAAGCCTTTACCTCTAAGCTATAGACCAGATGTCAATTGTCATTTTCATCGATAAAATGGACATGATATGAAACATTGCAAGTGTCTTAAACAACTTGTACAAGACCCCATTAATTCTAATCATATCCAATTTGGAGGTGTAAATGATCAAGGGAATAAGTTTGCAGCTCCTCCTAATCAAAATTTGTTGATCTTTACCAATCCCATGCCTAATCATAATATATCCTTTGTCAAAGCTAGTGAAACAAAGAATGATGTGATGAATGTTGATATAGATGATGAAAATAAAAAGGAAAATGAGAACAACCTTATGGATAATTTAGTTGAAATTATTGATGCTAAACCTCGCAAGGGCCCAACTAAAATGTAGCTTGATATTGCTTTCTCACAATAAGATATACTTAAAAATGCACCTGATGGTCCTCTCTACATAGCTGGAAGAATCAATGACAAGCCTACTAATGGGATATTAATTGATCTCATCTGTGTGGAGAACGTGATCACTGAGGAATTCCTATTTATGCATGAGCTTTATCAAGATACATATGAAAAACCAAAAGCATGGATCAAAATGCATAATGGTTTTGCATATCCTACGTTTGGATCGATAAATCTCCCTCTAAAGGTTGGACCGAAAGAATTAACTGTCTCATTCACCATCATCCCGTCATTGGACTGATTTCATGTGAAGTTAGGCTATCCATGGCTTCGCTCCATGAATGTCGTCTCGTCGATTGTGCATAAATGTTTAAATTTTCCATTTGGCAATGAGATATTTATTGTGCATCATAGTGGCTTTAATCTTGTGTCTTCCCATGGGAACTTCTCATTGGATTTCTTTTGGCCTGAGCCTATTGAACCTATTAGACCTTGAGAAGAATTCTTTTTCAAATCCTATCAAAAGTTTAAGGAAAAGCGCATAGAAGAATTATCCCTTAGTAATATGCCTCAACCCACGATTGAGCCTCCTATCCTTGACAAATCTATGATTGAACCAAAAGCCCTTCCAAATATCCAAGAGAAGCCTATGATAAATCCTTCACCCACTTCCTATAAGAGACCACGAGATAACCAAACAAATCTCATTGTGCCTCCCAAAGTCCAACAAGTTTACAAAGATAAAGGGAAATTGGTTGAATAACCTCCCATGGTTCCTTCCATTCCTACATTAAAGGAAGAAAAGAAACCTATGGTTGATAAACCCACTCCTACATAAAAAAAAATTGAAATTCACATGAAAATAAATCGAAATGCTAGAGAGCATAGGTGTAGACGTCATGATATTGCTCGTTTTTCACAAGCAAAAGAACAAAAGAAAAACATAGAAAATCAAAATCCAAACTTGTTTCCAACAAGGCATGATGCATCTTTGCCCTCACCAGAACATAAACAACAACAAACTTCTACATGGATATTGTCATTAGACCTCCCATTGTGATTAATCTGGATGATGACATTAAAATTTCTAAGATTGATGAGGAAAAGCATAATGAGCTAAATCTAATATTTTCCTCTTCTATGAACTTAAATGATGATTCTACTAATAAGAGGGTTGAACTTGGTGCATGTCCTAGTTTGGCACTTTCCATTGTCCCTTTGGCTAGTTGTCCTTCTGTATATACTAAAAAATATTGGGATGCAGATGACTTGCTAGAGGTTGACTCACATGTGCCTTACTAGTATTTTTTTTTACTTTCTTTTGCATGTTTCTTTGTGTGATTGCATGTGCGTAATGTGATCCCCCATACTGTTTTGTTTGGTATATCTCTCTCTTCATGTGCATTCCTCTATGTGTATCTACAGTCTTCTATATGTCGTAAACATTTATCTTTTCTTTGTCTTGTGTTTTCTTTTTGGGGATGACGCAAGGGATTGAGACATTTAGGTCTCTTCCATGTTGACCCGAAATCTTTTTCTTTGTTTTCACTCTCTATGTGTCATTCTTCCTATTCTACAAGTATTTGGGGGATGATGAAATTTCCGAGATCTAAAACAATATTGTAGCAAAGATATACTGACTTTGAATCCGTAGATCCCTTATGTGTTTTTGGGCGAAACCTTTTTTCATGATGTAGCTTCATTTGGAAACATATGACTTGACATAGGGCTTTCCAAGTAAGCTCTCATGTCTTTTTTATGGTTAGCATTGAATATTTTCTACTTTAAAGATGATTTATCACAACAATGGTGTTAGCAATTGCTTTAAAGTGGGGGCATACATTGACACTCATGTTTCACTATGTGATTTTCTTTATTCTTGTGATGTGTTCTTTCCTTGGTGGTGTCATTGGGTTTGATGTTCTCCAAGAGTGTGATATTTCTTAGCATATGAATTTCCTCTTAGTGGTGATGCTACACATTGCATTCCCTAAGTTGCAAATATTTTATTTTGGACGTGTCATCTCTTGGAGATATTAGGCACAATGATCCCTAAGAAGAAGAACTTACACGAACTAAGAAAAATCCCTTTGAACAAAACCATATATATATATATATACATGTGTGTGTGTGTGTATAATGTTCATAAGTGTTTAGCATAATACAACTTGTTAACCTTGTGAAGCTCAAACTCATCCCTATGAGGCCACCAAGCATAACACACCTTGCTTGCCAATAGAGCCTTGTTCATGAGTGCTTAGCATAACACAACTTGTTAGGACTTGTGAAGCTCAAAGTATAGTATTGTGGTACCTTATTGAAGTTTTTAGGAGGATAGATTTGATATGGTATGGGAGCATAATAAGATTCTCTCATTTGCCACTTCCCTAGGGGCTCACCTAGTGGACGACCTGAGGTTCCATTAGCCCATGTGAGCGTATGTGTCATTTGCATAGTGGACATCGAGTTCTACTTGTGAACGTGTTGGAAAAATAGCTTAAACGTGTTCCACATTGCATTGGACAGTCGAAGCTTGATCCACCCCCTTCCCTGGACAAACAACCGTGTTCCACATCATGTTGGGATAGTCAAAGCTTGATTTGCCTCCTTTTTCTTCTCCTGGGCTTTGATAGTGTATGATCGAGTATCTTTGTCATTGTTGCATACATATGTGTCTTGAATGTCTACTTTAGTGTGAGTTTAACATGGGGTCATACTCTCACTCAAGTGGGGGCTAAATGTAGTGTAGCAAAAAACATCCTGTTTTCACACTTAATTTGGGAATAATTAATAATAAATTGAGCTAAATTATGCCTTAATTTAGTGTTGTAATATGTGTTTTACATTTTCACATTAAGTTTAGGGCCTTATTAAATAAAATGGACTTAATTGTGCCTTATTTATGGTGTTTTAAAGTGTATATTTACACTTTCACACTTATCTAAGGCTTTATTAATTAATTGAGGTTAATTTTCCTTAATTGGCCCCTTTAGTTCAAATCCAAGCCTAATTAATTGTAATTCTCGAAGAGGAAACTCGATATTCATTAATGCCATAGCATAACATTTATCATTGAGTAATGTGTGTCCTAGGTAAGTGAGATAGGACCCTAATTTAAAATATGTTTTTGGCGGTATTTCAATGATTTCAAATGTATATTCACATGTCAGCTTGTGTTAGGTAAGTGAGCTATGACCCTAATTTAAAATATGTTTTTGACGGTATTTCAATGATTTCAAATGTATATTCACATGTCGGCTTGTGTTATTTGAATTTCGGGAATTAATGTTAACATATGTATAAATAAGAGATCATTCACTATGTTTCATCCTAGAATTTTCAAGTGAGCATTCCTATAGCAAGTTTATGAGATTAAGAGCAATTTCAAGAACATTTTCAAGGAATTCAAGGGCAGATTTGTAGAAGAATTATTGTATCACTCAAGATCCTATTATCATGTCAAAGTCTACTTGCATCATGCATGTTATTTGAGCTAATATGTTGATGTAGTGTTCAAGATCCATTCAAGCATTCAAAGACATTGTTTTAAGTCAAGTTTCATGATCAAGATCCACATCCATTAAATCCATCTCATGCTAGTTGTAGATCCACATTCCAAGGTTCAAATAAAGGTTTGGTGAGTTGTGACATTGCATTTGTTCATTCATCATTCCTTCATGCTATTTCATTTCATTACAAGGTTTAATTACCAAAATGGGGTTTGACCAAGGCAAACCCCCATTCACCAACAACAAAACATTTGCCCCTCTTGATTTGTGTTTGCAGATTTTAGGTGGAAGATCTTTTGAAGAGAAAAAATGCAAAGTTGTCAAAGTTGCATTTGTTGTCATCATTCTTGTAATTTCATGGAAACTCACCTACAATATTTATTTCCGACTATCCGACTATGAAAATTGAGGATCTGGGAGTGCAAACATAGGAGAAGAGAACCCATAAACCATTTTTACAGAGCTCTAGCGAGGACCCATTTTCCATAGGGTGAATGAGTCCTCAGTAAGCTTCAAAAAATCACTTTTAGTGACTGGTACACATCACTTTCTCATTCTCAGATCTGCATTTTAATTTATGGTTCCATCAAAATTGAGCATAATCTTTTAGATGCACTTTATAGATTGCATTTTGGAGTATGTTTTCTATTTTTAATCTTTCTCCCCAAAGTGTTGTTTAATCAAGAGCCCCATCCTTGCATAAAAGGGAAATTTGTAGATTCATACCTTGATTTGACTCACCTTTTGGGTTGATAGTCATTTCATTGTTTGGATCTCATTTCCAAAATGAAATTAGAAAAATAGGTCCATCATACCCCTTTGTTATCAATTCATTTTGATAACCTCCATTTTTCTATGTTTCAATTATGTAGATAGCTAGAAGGATACCCTTGACGTCAAAGTGTGAACATATTCATAGGGATCTCCAATGGAAAACAATAACTCTTCCCTACTCATAAATTTTGAGAAGTACCAAAGATTAATCCTTTTCTTTGACATGAGGATTATTATCTGACTGAACATTATGAAGTACAACCAAGCTAATAAAATTAAAGAAAATTTCCTCAAGGAAGTTGAAACCTTGGCCTATGATGACAGTGGGATATAGAAGTAGTAGATTTATTTAAAAAGGTTAAAGAGACATTAAGGAATATGTGATAATAAGCATAGGGTGAAACTCTTCATCTTCCATGCTTGCACCAAAATGAACACTTTGGAATGAGGTATGAGCATCTGTCAAGGCATAAAGAATAGTGATTTAATTCCATGCAAAATTTGGGAAGCACAAACCAGGCATGCAAACCATTTGATACAATTTTTCAAACATAGATATGCATGACATGCATGCTAGTTGTAGATGCATAGGAAGAGCATATAAATCCCTTAGATCACTATGTCAACCCCTGCTAAACATTATTATTTCCTAACTACCATGGACCCAATCACCTTCTGATAATGGATGACAAAGGTATGTCTTCCTTCCTTTCCCCAAATGGGATGGATTCTTGCACGAGATTAGTTACAAGGTTGAAGGGATGATTTAACTACATAGATAAATGTATATTTATTTCTCGTAGCATCTAAATAAGTGGATTTTGTTTATGATTCCCAAGATAGATGGACTTAAGTTAGTATTCTATGTAAGAGATAGTTGAATATATTCAGTTGTGGTAAAGTGTACTTGAATGAATATGACCAAACATATATGTTTCCCTAGCCTATCATTTAAAATAAATAAATAAATGAGATGTATGCTTGATATTAAGTTGATTGTTCTAGTCTTTCAAGAGACTTAGTTAATTCCATTTTCGTCTGGAATCTATCATATCAATTACCTTAACTATGGAAAACCAAAATGATATTATCCTCTTTATTTATTTATTTATATTTTTCTTTTTTTGCTCTTCTTCTGTTAAAATAAATAAGTTCAACTATTTTGTATCACAATATTTGAATGCCTAAATGACACATAAAATACCTTTATTCTTCAATGATTTTTGAACCAACTTCCCAACAATAGGATGAGGAGTAGATCAGACTTGGAAATTTGGACATAGATTAAACTATAGTGTCTATTCCATAACTCTTTGTATACAAAATTGAATTCCCCAAAGTCTACAGTAGCCAAGATATAGGTTGCAGAATGCATTGAATGCCCACAAGTTTGTTGATAAATACCTTGCAACCCACACACCATATGCAAAAATGATGCCACCAACAACAAAATTTCAAAACTGCTTCATGAAATGTATGGCTAACAAATCAGAGTTAGAACCTAGCAAGGAAGAGGCTCATACCGTAGCCAAGATCCCCTATCTTCATATATCACATCCCCTCTGAAAAACTTCCTATATGACGCTTGACCACATATATGAGCACCCAACAATAAAGGATTCTCATCTTCACGCCACTGGAAGACTGAAATTGGGCATCAAAAAACCCACGTCATGTTATTCCCCTTCTGTGGTGTCAACATATTCAAGAACTTTTGATTCCTCTACTCTCTCAAGTATCTCATCTCCCTGCCCTATAACTAACACATTAAGTGTTTCTCAGTCCTTTATTCGCGTGCTTAGAGGGTTTTCCAGTGAAAAAGCATGGACTGATTTCTAAAGTTTTGGCTCCTTCCTAGCAATGTGTAAAACACTCCTCTCTGCCACCCCCCAAAAGATAAATGGGGTATCTGATTTAAACTATTAGCTCCCCCTAGATCATGGTGTACCATAGTATCATTAATTCAGGTAGTGGGTCAAAGATCCATGAAATAAAGATTGACCATACTACTAAACCTAGTTCCACAAACAATATTTAGTGATAGTAAGAGTTATTATGACATTTCTAGAGAACCAGAACAACAAAACCAGTCAGGTGATCTAGATTTGAAGAGACATCCCTAGGTGGCAAGTAGCTACAAAATTAATTCCATTCATCTGCCACCACTTCAATATGATCAATTAGCAAGTCGTACCAAGAGAACTAATTTCTATTGCTTAATTGTGACAAGATTTTATTTCTTTATTTATTCACTTATAATAATAATTCTTACTATTATTATTAGTTCCTGCCGCCAGGCAGGAATACTTATGCATTCGCCCGGAATGCTTTTAACTGACAGCATCGGCCAATCACATTTCGCCACTTAACATATTACTTATTTTTTTGTATAGTTTGAATTTGGAGAGCTATTTTATATATTGGAAAATTAACATTTATCTATTTTTCTATTCGTCCGAGTAGCTTTATAAATCATTTTCGTTTTAAAAATTCGGAAAATGCGAACATAAATTGATTAAATAAATTTAAGCAAAGGCATAGTTTAAAAGTTGGCTGGCTAGAGGCACGCGAATCCATGAATGCATTAAATGCATTAAAATATCGTGAAAAATGTGAGCGCATAAATTGATTAAATAAATTTAAGCAAAGGCATAGTTTATAAACTCATGTAGACGCGACGTAATGCATGAATACAAATTAAATGCATTAAATGGCATCCGCCCGAGGTGAAGGCAATCGAATGGCTTGGTGGACACGCTGCGGCCGTGGTACTTTGGTCATTTAATATAGAGTTAAGCCACTTGCTATGCATCTTTATTACTTTATGCGTGTGTTGTTTTTGTGTTTGTAAGTGTTCTCGAGGAAGAGTTTGTGCTTAATCGAAAGGTGAGATGTTATAGTTGCAGAGTCCAAACCCAAAAACAAGTTACTTGAGGTGATAATTTGTTAATTTTTAGAGTTTCGTTACATTAAAGTGCATAACGAAGTTGTATTTCATAGTGCTCTATTGTGTGGCCGAGCAGGGATTTTGTAGTTGCAGAGTTGCACACTGGACAGTGAGAGACGAATTGCTTGAGGTCAGAAGAGGTAACTTTTCGTTGTTTTCTTCTATTTGATACGAGAAATGCAAGTAGGGTTTCATAGTGCTTTAAGGCATTCTTATACTTTGATTATAAATTCGTATTTTAAACTACTTTTAGTATTATCTATTCGAATTTCTTGTTGAAATGTGAAGGTTTCATCTGTGTTTGATAGGAATTATGTAGAAACCCTCTTGTCCATTTTACTTCATGCATGTGAGCCCTGTAAAGTTTGTATATTTTTTATTACTGCAAAGCGGTCCCATAAAGAGGGCTTTGGAACCAAAATTATGTCAACGTGTGCGATAATGAGAGCTTTCGAACAATGAGTCGACAGTGTGTTGCTTTGAGCTTTTCCATTGTCGTCAAAGCATAAAGGATAGAGGGATTTTGTTAAAAGTCATGGTTATTGTCCTCGTAGGCATAAATGCAAACAATGGGAGCATACAGAAAACAGGTGAACTGTTTGACAAAACTCGTGAAAGAAAAACTATTATATATGATTAGTTGCTTATATATTCATGCATTTGTAGAAGAAAAAATATTTGCGTTTGATAGGAATTATGTAGAAACCCTCTTGTCCATTTTAGTTCATGCATGTGAGCCCTGTAAAGTTTGTATATTTTTTATTACTGCAAAGCGGTCCCATAAAGATACAAGAATTTTACTATTATCAGATGTCGTGGTTATTTTCCTTCTAGGTACACATGCAAAATATGGAGGCATAGACAGGGCAAGTGAACTATTTGACAAAATTTCTCGGTGAAATGTGGTCCCCTGGAATGCAATGAGTATTTAGTCTGCGCACCTTGATATTCACATGTTAACTTTGTCATTTTTATCTAGTGTCTAGTTCTCATTTACTCTTCTATCATCTTATATCTAATTAATTAGGTAACAGTTAATTAGTGTTTAAATCCATAACATTTAAAAGGAAGAAATAATTATAATTATCCTTGTGCACATTACACCTATAACTCAAAGCCAATTAACAAAGCAGCAATAGAAAACTATGTCCATCTTAATATGGTAGACAGTATGTATTTGTGCATAATTTTATTAGGATACCATGCATTGTGATTTCTGCTTGAATGAAGTTTGATTAAACAATTGATAGTTAGTGCTAGACAGCCAAATGAAATTAACTTAGGTAAATGGAAATAGAATGACCCCATCCAATTGTAAAATGAATATTTATGTGGCTTTTACATGATAGCAGGCTTGCAGCCATGAGACTTCTTTGAAGCTTAAATGTCACAATATATGTAGCATATTACCCAATAGCTCTATCTCACATTTCATTCATGTTGATTTAGGCAAGTTCATATTTCTCATTTACCCTTGTATCGTCTCATATCTAAATAATTAGGCAACTGCTAATTAGCCTTTAAGTACATAGCAATTAAAAGAAAGAAATAATTACAATTATCCTTGTGTACATTTGAACTATTAATCAAAGGCAATTAACAAACTAGCACTAGAAAACCATGTGCGTGTTAATGTGTTGGATAACATGTATTTGTGCATAGGTGTATATGGATGCTATGAGTTGTGATTTCTACCATTATGTAGCGCTTACTATTACTTGTATAGCCAAGCCACATGCAAGTAGAATTCATAATTCATGGCATCCAGATACACTCAAGGACAAATACAAATCAAGGTTGTTGGCATCCTGATAAGAAAGATGATGAGATACATCCAATTAATGTATGTCACAACATCTTATTGAATGAAGATGATTTGGATAGGGAGGTTACAAATGAGAATCCTTATTGGTGTGTGACTAATGCTCTTTTTGAAGACTTGTCAAGAAAATTGCATGCCAATACTATTAGAAAACAGGTGGAATCAGATTTATTGATTGACTATGATTGATGGGTCAAATGTGTACAAGGATAGTTAAATAATTAGGCAGCTGCTAATTAGTCTTTAAGTACATAATAATTAAAACAAAGAAATAATTACAATTATCCTTGTGTACATTTGAACTGTTGATCAAAGGCAATTAACAAACTAGCACTAGAAAACCATGTGTGTGTTAATATGTTGGATAGCATGTGCTTGTGCATAGGTGTATATGGATGCTATGAATTGTGATTTCTGTTTGCATGTAGCTGGTTTAAACATTTAATAATTAGTGTTGGATAATGGAATGAAATGAACTTGGGCAAATGGAAATAGAATTACCCCATGGAATTGGAACATCAATGTTTACGTGGCTTTAACATGATAGCAGATTTGCGTCCATGAGACTTATTTGAATCTCAAATTTCATACTGTATGTGGCGTATTAGCTAATTGGCTTAACATGATAGCTTTCAAACAAGTTAATACGGCAATCAATCAAGCTAATTGGCTGATGAATTAATTGTGTTGAGTGGTTAGTCATAGTTAATTATTAGTCATCTTTATCCTCCAAATCAGTTAAATCAATCTTGCCTATTCACATTCACAGATACACAATCTTTTTGACCATTTTGCCTACTTTTAATAAAATAGGAGCTTTAGAATAGGATATGTACATTCATCTAAGCATGATAAGACGTGGATTTCTGACAGATATTATGGTTTGAAATGCTGTCATGAATATGCATACAAAATATGGAAGCACAAGAAAAACATGTAAACTGTTTGACATAATTCCTCGAAGAAATGTTGGCTCTTGGTGTGTAATGATTGCAAGTTATGCAGAGAATTATTTGTCGAAAAAGCTTTTTGCAAACTTTCAAGCAAATTAACTAAATAGCTGATCAAGTTAACTGTGAATCAAGTTACTTGACCAATCAATGAAACTAGTTCATTGATAGATTAGTTTTCTTGAATAGTTAATTATAGTTAATTATAAATCATCTTTATTCACCAAATCAATTAAACCAATCATGGCCATTCATATGCAAAAAAAGAATTTCTTGAAAAGGCTTTATAGACAAGGAAGCAAATGCAATTGCTAGGTGCAAAGTGAAATTGCAAAACCTTCGCCAACATCTTCCTTTGTGTTGCTTGTGCTACAAATATTCAACAAGCTATAGCTATCCATATTAATTGTATTCCTTTGTCTATGTTCAAGCCATCTGTTTATTCTATTGCTTTCGCTATTATTTCATGAAAGCTCAAATGTCATAGTATATGTGGCATATCAGCTAATAAGTCCATCTCACATTTCGCTCATGACAATTTAGTTTGTCTCATCTCTCTTCGATACATTAATCAAAGTCAATTAACAAATAAGTCAATCTTACACTTGACTCATGCAAATTAAGTCAATTCTATCTTTTACTCATTAATGAAATTAACTAATTAGCTTAACAAGATAGCTTTCAAACAAGTTAGGTCAGTGATCAATCAAGTTGTTTGACTGATGAGCCAATTGAGTTCAATAGTTAATCATAGTAATAGCAAAAAAATCCTTGTTAGATGATGTCATAGTTGAATTTGCTTTTGTGTGCCTGTCTGCACTTTTGCTATAGCTTGAAGCAATGATGCTTTATGGTTCAAGTATTAAGTGTAATTGGAAACCTTTCTTGATTTAAATTGATTGATTTAAATCTGTTTGGAAACCATACTTATAGTGGTTCTTTAGGCTCGATGCAAAACAACAATATAGTTAAAATGCATAGCGAAAGCCTGTAGAGAACCATATGTATCAAGATACATATATACTCAGACTTAAAACTACTGATTTATGATCTCTCTTGTTCCATGTTCGTAGACATGTTACTATTGCAATCAAATGTGTAAAGCATTCATGTCCAAAGAAATTAGAAACAGGAGTGGCAATATGTTACACAACCTTGTGTTATGCCTTTATAGCAGTTTTTTCATTGCATTTCAAGAAAAGCAGAAACTAAAATTTTATTCATATTATTTCATCTATGGCATTTACAGCTTTTGCAATAATTATTACAGGCATAGAGTTCAGTGTTGAATAGTTCTATTGTTCATGTCATGGCTTCAACATTGTTCATGTCAAATTGCATTATCTGACAAAGTTAACATGCGAAAACCAAAGTGTCCATTATGAACACTTATTGCATTCCATGGGACCACATTTCTTTGAGGAGTTTTTTCAAACAATTCGCTTCCCTTGTGTATGCTTCCATATTTTGCATATGTGCCTATGAGCACATTAACTATAACAGTTCACAAAATTCCTTTATCCTTTATGCTTTCATCATAGCAAAAAAGCTCAAAGCAATTTCAGAGTTTAGGTTTAGAGAACACAGGCTTACAGAACACAAAAACAACACACACAAAGTAATAGAGATGCATAACAAGTGGCTTAACTCTATATTAAATGACCAAAGTACCCTGTCCACGCGTGGCCACCAAGCCATTCCAGCGCGTTCACCGCCAGCCATATGCCATTTAATGCATTTAATTTGCATTCATGCATTGTGCTCACATTTTCCTGATATTTTAATGCATTTAATCTGCATTCATGGATTACATACCTCTAGCCGCCAACTTTTACACTATGCCTTTGCTTAAATTTATTTAATCAATTTATGCATTCGCATTTTCCCGAATTTTTAAAACGAAAATGATTTATAAAGCTACTCAGATGAATAGAAAAATAGATAAATGCTAATTTTCCAATATTAAAAATAGCTCTCCAAATTCAAACTATACAAAAAAATAAGTAATATGTTATATGCTGAAATGTGATTGGCCGATGCTGCCGGTTAAAAGCATTCCGGGCAAATGCATAGGCAAATTAAAAATGGGTTCACAGGAAAGAGCTTTTGATTCTGAATCCATATGCATACTTTGATTAAAACTAGTGGTTGAAGGTACATAATTCATTGATGCAAACTCAATGCATTGAATGGCATCTGACTAAAGGGGACGCTGTTTGGATTGCTAATTAGTCTTTGAATATATAACAAGGTTCAAGGAGAAAACTCTCATTATCGCACACGTTGACATAATTTTGGTTCCAAAGCTCTCTTTATGGGACCGCTTTGCAGTAATAAAAAATATACAAACTTTACAAGGCTCACATGCATGAAGTAAAATGGACAAGAGGGTTTCTACATAATTCCTATCAAACGCAGATGAAACCTTCTCATTTCAACAAGAAATTCGAATAGATAATACTAAAAGTAGTTTAAAATATGAATTTATAATCAAACTATAAGAATGCCTTAAAGCACTGTGAAACCCTACTTGCATTTCGCAATTGTAAACAAAGAAAAAGGTTCATTCTAGAAACTCACCCTGTACTCTTTTCTTGAAAAATTTGCTACAATTGCAGAATTTAGGTTTACATTGTTCCAAACTTCTCATTACAGCACAGGTTAACAACACATTGGTTCTAAAGCTCTCTCTATGGCACAACTCTACAACAATTGAAGATATATAGTCTTTACAGGGCTCACATGCAGTCAACAAAATAGACAAAAGGGTTTTTACATAATCCCTTTCGAACCACATTTCATGGATCCACATTTATTCCACGACTTTTGTCAAACAGTTCACTTGCCTTTTGTATGCTTCCATTTTTTGCATATGTGCCTATGAGGACAATAGCTATGACATTTGACAAAATTCTTCTATTTACATGCATCCATGCATCCTGCCCAGAGATACACATATACATGCATCCATGTGTACTGCAATACATGCATCTATGTATACATGCACCCATGGATATATGTATCTATGCAACTTCATATGCAATCCATGGATATTTCCATACATGCATATTTAAGCATTTATGTATCCAACTATGCATCTATCTATCTATCCATGCAACTATGTTTCTATGTATTCTTCTACCTATAGATGCATCCACGCATATATGTATCTGTGCTTCTATGTACATATGTATACAGGCATCTATCCATATATGTGTCGATGTATCTATGGATACATCTATTCATAGATACATGTATCTACGCATCTATGGATACCATGATAGATGTCCACATCCATGTATCTATGGATACATGTATCAAGTAGCTCGTTTCTGGGTCTTGACTCTGCAGCAACATCTCCTGTGACTACACAGATCTGCAGAATAACAAAAAATGAAACGCTCAAAGTAATCACAATGCATCTCTAGTCACTTAAATCTATATTACATGATAAATCCACATGCCATTTAATGCATTCACTTTGAAACACAAACAAGAAAACAGATAAATACCACTTTCCAAATAAATAAAATAACTTTTGAAACATCAACTTCTAGAATTAAATAGCAATATGCACAAAGTGATCATATTACCCTAACTAGATGACTATGAAGCACATGTTACCTATGCAATCTAAAATCTAAAGATACATACCATCCTTATGCACCTATGCACAAATACATACTGTCTAACATATTAACATGTACATGGTTTTCCACTGCTACTTTGTTAATTGGCTTTGATTAATAAGTGAAATCTGCAGAAGGATAATTATAATTATTTCTTTCCTTTATTTCTTTCAGTTCCCAACCCGATGGGGTCATTCTATACTTACTATTAATTGTTTAATACAACTATATGCAAGTAGAAATCACAACTCATGGCATCCTTATACACTTATGCACAAATACATGCTCTCTAACATATTAACATGCACATGCTTTTCCATTGCTACTTTGTTAATTGGCTTTGATTAATAGCTGAAATGTGCACAACGATAATTATCATTATTTCTTTCTTTTAATTGTTATGTATTTAAAGACTAATTAGCAGCTACCTAATTAATTACATATGCATTATTACAAGGGTAAATGAGCACTACAAACTCGATAACAATGACACAGTTAACATGCCACTATCAAGGCGTTCAGTCTAAATACTCATTGATTACAATATGCTAAACATATTTCAATTTTATATGCTTCCGTATATGCATATATAAATGTGTCTTTTTCTTCATTTCATTATGTATCTATGTATCCATAGATGCAATCATGCATATATCGATTTATGCATATATCTCACCATCTCTCCATGCATCTGTCTATATATGTATGGATGTATCTATGGCTACATGTATACATCGATTTATGCATATATGCACCTATGAATTGCATGCACACATCCATGTATATATGCATCTATCGATATCTTGCATGGATACATGTATATATGCATGTATGGACTCATGCACCCATGTATTTGTCTTTGTCTCTGCCCATCTGCAGATGCATATATGCATATTTCTACACATCCATGTATCTGCACACCTCTCTCTGTAACATATCTATCTTTGTCTACATACATGTGTCTATGCATTTGTGCATGCATATACAATACTCTTCCTTAGAACACAAGCATGTACAACAGAATACAGTGTCCACAAAGCAGCTACGATGCATTGCAACTAGCTTAAATCTATATTAAATGGCCAAAGTATGCTGGCCACCCATGGCCACCAAGCCATTCCAGTGCCTTCCCCACCAGCCAAATGCCATTTAATGCATTTGCTTCAATTATTTTGACCTCTCTATGTGTTCGCATTTTCCTAATATTTCAATGCATTTAATTTGCACTCATGGATTACGTACCTCTACTCGCCAATTTTATAAACTATGCCTTTGCTTAAATTTATTTAATCAATCTATGTGATCACAATTCATTGATTTTCTATAACAATAATGATTTATAAAGCTATTCTGATAAATAGAAACAAATAAATGCTAATTTTCCAATATAACAAAATTAAAAGTTATATGTTGACATACATTCATGCATATTGTCCATACATGCATATATGCATATATGCCTTCATCCATATTTGCATGTGTATATGAATACATCCTTCCATGTAACATATGCATTTGTATCTATATGCAAATATGCATGCATCCATGTATACATGTATTCATTTCTCCATCTGTCCATGTAGTTCTGTTTTCTATGTATACATGTGTTTGTTGATGCATCCATGCATATATCTGTGAATAGCTCTACGTATTTCTCTCTCCATGCATTTATTGTTCTCTAACGCATCAGCATTTGCATTTTTTCAGTTTCATGATCTTCCATATTTATTGTTTTCATAGTATATGCATAACAACTTCTACTTTGTCTTCTGTTTTGACTCTTCTATCCTTAAATATCATTATATTTTTATATCTATTCTTCTCTTGTCGCATTTCGAGGAAGCTCAAGGATCTCAGCACCTTGTTCAGTACGAAGGAGAGTGAGAAATGGGACATGAGTCTTTTTTCTGTGTTTGTATTGACACACTCAGCCCTATGATGATTTTAAAAAGCATAACCAACAACAAACTAGACATTCTTCCACCCTTTGTTCGAAGAAATGATCACTTCATACCCTATCGATTCCATTCATTTCCATTTCCACCCTTGCACATCCTTTCTTCTCAAATCAAATACATTTCAAAATCCATTTATATGCTTGCCTTGCATCATACCAATGTGTTGCATTCCTTTTTTCATTCAATCCAGCTCACTCATTCAAATTTTTATTTCTTGCATTTAATTTTAAGCATATAACTAAAAAATGATAAATTCATACCATTTACATTCCATTCATTCTCATATCCACTCTCGCATATCCTTGCCTCCCATATCAAATACTTTTCATAACTTATTCATACACCTTACTTGCATCTCATCATTCTCTCAATTGCCTCTCTTTGTTGCACTCGCATAACTCATTCTTCTTTTTTACCCTCACATATCTTTATCTATCTATACCTCAAATATACCTTCATCCATCACAACAAAATTCACACCATACCAAACAAAGAAAAAGATGAAGAAAATATCAAGGTTATGCAATTAAACACTAAGGGCTTCAAAAATAACAATCATAACATAGAGTTGTATTCAAGAGTTGTTTTCAAAACGTCTTTTCTAAATCTTGTTTATTACAGATCCCTTAAAGTGCGTATGACAGTTTCTTAAAGCCTAAAATGTGTAATCAGATTTAACAAATATTTACATGTATCCATGCATTCAAATGCATCATTAGATATCCTTTATACACTTGTTCAAAAAACAATAATGTATATGTTTCAAATGCAAATTGTTTCTGACATTTCTAACTTTATGCACACAGGCATTTATAGATTCTTGTTTATGTACCAAATTACATGGACACATGTATACATCCATGCATGCATAAATGTTTACATGGATCCATATATTTATGCATTCCTTCGATATATGCATTGGTGATAAATAGTTCATTTTTCCTGTTTTCTTTCGTTTACTACTGCAAATGCAAGTTGAGTCTCATTGTGCTTTGACAAATTTGTATTTCTAATCGATTTTAGTGTTTTCCATTCAAATTTCTCATTCAAATGTCAAGGATGCTTTTCACTCTTCTATGCATTGTGTGCACATGGATACATGTATACATGCATGCATGTATACATAGATGGCTCAAGCATTGTTACAAATGTTTAAGATTATTTGCATTTAATAATTCAAACAAAATAATAATACATTTTTGCTTCATGAATAAGATCATAAAGGACGTTTGTTACTGCAAATGTATACATACACCCATGTAAAAATACAAGTATTCATTGGTATATCTATCAAAAATTCCACGTATTTATTCTTTTCATAGTATATGCATAACAACTTTTTCTTTGTTTTCTCTTTTGACTCTTGTATCCTTAAATATCATTATATTTTTATATCTATTCTTCTCTTGTCGCATTTCGAGGAAGCTCAAGGATCTTGGCACTTTGTTTAGTACGAAGGAGAGTGAGAAATGGGACATCAGTCTTTCTTTTGTGTTTGTATTGAGACACTCAACCCTATGATGATTTTAAAAAGCATAACCAATAACAAAATAGACATTCTTCCACCCTTTCTTGGAAGAAATGATCACTTCATACCCTATCGAATCCACTCATTTCCATTTCCACCCTTGCACATCGTTTCTTCTCAAATCAAATACATTTCAAAATCCATTTATATGCTTGCCTTGCATCACACCAATGTGTTGCATTTCTTTTTTCTTTCAATCCAACTCACTCATTCAAATTTTTTATATCTTGCATTTAATTTTAAGCATACAACTCAAAAATGATAAATTCATACCATTTACATTCCATTCATTCTCATATCCAGTCTCACATATCCTTGCCTCCCATATCAAATACCTTTCATAAGGCATTCATATACCTTACTTGCATCTCATCATTCTCTCAATTCCTTCTCTTTGTTGCACTTACATAGCTCATTCTTCTTTACTACCCTTACATATCTTTATCTATCTATAGCTCAAATATACCTTCATCCATCACAACAAAATTCACACCATACTAAAGAAAAAAATGAAGAAAATATCAAGGTTATGCAATTAAACACTGAGGGCTTTGAAAATAACTATCATAACATAGAGTTGTATTCAAGACTTCTTTTCAAAACATTTTTTCTAAATCCTATTTATTACAGATAACTAAGAGCACATATCACAGTTTCTTGGAGGCTAAAATGTATGGTCAGATTTAACAAATATTTACATGTATCCATGCATTCAAATGCATCATTAGATATCCTTTATACACTTGTTCAAAAAACAATAATGTATTATTCTTTTGTTTCGATCATAAATGTTTTTTGTATATCTTTCAAATGAAAATTGTTTCTGACATTTCTAACTTTATGCACACAGGCATATATAGATTCTTGTTTACATACCAAATTGCATGGGCACATGTACACATTGATGCATGCATAAATGTTTCCATTGATCCATATATTTATGCATTCCTTCAATATATGCATTGCTGATAAATAGTTAATTTTTCCTGTTTTCTTTCATTTAATACTGTAAATGCAAGTTGAGCCTCATTGTTAACATGTATCCATGCATTCAAATGCATCATTAGATATCCTTTATACACTTGTTCAAAAAGCAGTAATGTATTATTCTTTTGTTTCAATCATAAATGTTTTTTGTATATCTTTCAAATGCAAATTGTTTCTGACATTTCTAACTTTATGCACACAGGCATATATAGATTCTTGTTTACATACCAAATTACATGGGCACATGTACACATCGATGCATGCATAAATGTTTACATTGATCCATATATTTATGCATTCCTTCGATATATGCATTGCTAATAAATAGTTAATTTTCCCTGTTTTCTTTCATTTAATACTGCAAATGCAAATTGAGTCTCATTGTTAACATAGAGTTGTATTCAAGAGTTCTTTTCAAAACGTCTTTTCTAAATCCTGTTTATTACAGATCCCTAAAAGCACGTATGACAGTTCCCCGAAGGCTAAAATGTATAATCAGATTTCACAAATATTTACATGTATCCATGCATTCAAATGCATCATTAGATATCCTTTATACACTTCTTCAAAAAACACTAATGTATTATTGTTTTGTTTCAATCATAAATGTTTTTTTTTATATGTTTAAAATGCAAATTGTTTTTGACATTTCTAACTTTATGCACGCAGGCATATATAGATTCTTGTTTACATACCAAATTACATGGACACATGTACACATCCATGCATGCATAAATGTTTACATGGATCCATATTTTTATGCTTTCCTTCGATATATGCATTCGTAATAACTAGTTTATTTCTCATGTTTTCTTTCATTTAATACTGCAAATGCAAGTTGAGTCTCATCATGCTTTCAGACTCGTTCAGATGCCAAGGATGCTTTTCACTCTTCTATGCATTATGTGCACGTACATGATACATGTATACATAGATGCCTCAAGCATTGTTACAAATGTTTCTCTCTCAATAATTTGCATGCAAAGTGCTATAAACATGTGAATTATTTTAGTGTAGCTACATTTTATCTTACGTAATAAGGTTCTTTATATCTTTCCAAATTATTTTTTGTTTAAAATATATACACAAAAATATTTATTCGTATTACATAAACAAGATTAAAATCTTATTTATAATAAAATCAATACCTTTGTACTGTTTCATCTAAGAATTTATTGTAATATTTATTTCACTTATTACATTTTAATAAGTCAAATTATTACATTTTATTTTGAATGCAAAGTGCTATAAACATGTGAATTATTTTAGTCTAGCTACATTCTATCTTAGGTAATAAGGTTCTTTATTATATCTTTGCAAATTACTTTTTGTTTAATATATATACACAAATATTTATTCGTATTACATAAACAAGATTAAAATCTTATTTATAATAAAATCAATAGCTTTCTAGTGATTCATCTAAGAATTTATTGTAATATAATTACATTGTTCTATACACAAAAATATGTTTTCGTATTACATAAACAAGATTAAAATCTTATTTATAATAAAATCAATAGCTTTATATAGAAGTAACCTTCATACTACATTAAAAAAAAGATTGATTAATCTTAGAAAAGTTTACACTCAAATGAGCTACCCCTATCAATGTTCCACCTAACACTAGTGTTTCTACTAGCACTTGCATATTGTGATATGATAAACTAAAATAACTCAGTTGTATTAATTAACGTAACATGTGTTTTAGAACATTACACTAAACATAATTTTATTTACAAATAGACATAGAAGAAAAAAAAGAGATATGGTAAACTTTGTTTCAACATGCATATAAATATGGGTCATGTAAAGAATGTATTTTTTTTAGTGCCTGCGCACATGCTTTTGTAAATTGTTGCAAATGATATTTGATGCTTTAGAAATATTCCTACATCAAAACTTTGTTCGAATTGAAATGACTAATGAATTTATGGAGCAAAAGGTTTATTAAAAAAAAAATTTAAAAACTGTGCATTGGTCATAAGTAGTTTATTTCTCATGTTTTCTTTCATTTAATACTGCAAATGCAAGTTGAGTCTCATCGTGCTTTGAGACTCGTTCAGATGCCGAGGATGCTTTTCACTCTTCTATGCATTATGTGCACGTGGATACACGTATACATGCATACATGTATACATGTATACATAGATGGCTCAAGCATTGTTACAAACGTTTGAGATTATTTGCATTTAATAATTTAAACAAAATAATAATACATTTTTGCTTCCTGATTAAGATCATAAAGAATGTTTCTTGTCGCAAATGTATACATACACACATAAAAATACAAGTATTCATTTGTATATCTATAAAAAAGTCCACGTATACATGGTACCCATAAATGCAATTTTGCATGCATCCATCAACACATGTTAACTGTTCACATGTCTCTATGGACCACGTTGCCCATGGACCCTAAACATTCCACGCATTAATGCACCATTGCAAATTACTTCAAACTTTCCTAGCTATATTTAATACATTTATATTCCTATCTCCTATCTAATTACTTTTTCTAACTCATAGCTAGATGCTTTTTACCTCTCGGCAGGAACTCGACGCTTGCGTCACTTGTTATATAACACTTTTTAATATATGCAATAATTCTATTGTCCATTTAAATATGACTACTATTCTAGCTTTATTGCAAGGTTAACAATATTATTAACAATGGTAGTATCATTATTATTTAATCCACCCAAATTATCAATGGTATTTTCTAATGACCAAGAAATTCTCTCACGGTATACTCGCGGTTCTCCTCTGATAATATTATGATTATTTAATCTTAGAAGTAACAATAATAATGTCATTTTCTCAATAACTGAATTTCTAATTTTCAATATTATTATTAAACCTCATAATTAAATACGAACATTAATAATGTTAGTTGTTAACTCATGCCTAAACATCAATACTATATCATTACTATTACTTCGATCTATAATTTAAATTTTACCCAAAACGACATTATTGCCAAAAATGTTTATTGTCCAATCAATGATAACCAATCTATTGTTTTACTCCATGGATAAAACTCAATAATAGCATGATTGATTGGTTATTTTAACTATCATTGAAACATACCCATTCTCACCCCATCTTCTCATCATATGATGAGAATTTGTCTACTCAACCAGAAATTAATATTATTTTAAAAATGTATGATTAAGATTCATTCTGCAATGTAAACCTATGTAAAATTATGTACTACACTCTTTCTTGGATAACCTCAGATGCAACCCTTTTCCTACCATGTAGACACCACCCTTTTTCAATCAAAACCCATGACCATTAATAATAATTTATTTGGTTGCTTTGTTAATCAAATAATAATATCTTTTTATTCTAGAACAATTAGCACTACCTTAGGAATAATAACCATTTAAACAATAATTATAAGTATAAGAAAAAGGTTATGACAACATATCTTTAAATTCATTATTCATATGTAAATGAACTCCAAAATATACTTGTAAATTCAAGATAGTATATTATTCCTATGTCCAACAACCAACACACACTTCCAAAATGTCATACATTAGCAAAAAGAAATAAATAAACTATAAATAGTCTTAATTGGTTGCATGTCTATATCCATTATGCTACATGAATTATAAGATTAATAACTTAGCCATAGAATTCGGATAAGGTGAAGTAGTTAAGTAAATTCATATAGGGTACAATTCTCATTAAATTAATGAATTCTCTCTTATAAGGTACTTTGTTACTAGCTACTAGCTATTAGAGGATCCCCAGTTATATTATAGAGAATTTATTTTGTGGCCTTGCATGGGGTATCCTCTTTCAATTTAAGTGAATCTCAGTTGAGTTGAAAACCCTAGGAAAAAGAGTTAGGGTGTGGGGTTTAGCCAATTTGAATCTTTAGATGCAGTAGAATAAGACTTGATGTATAGAAAACTTTGACTTCCCAAGAAGTAAATTTTGTAGAAAATATTTGAGAGAAATTAATAAGGAAAAAGAAAATCATTTTATTCATATGATGATGGTTAAGAATTGGAAAGTGATATGTATATCCTTTTTATACCTACCCTCAAGTGTGAAATACCTTATGAGGATCTCATCCAGTTTTATCCAAGGCTTAGGGAGGTATTATTTTTTAGATATGTTCTATAAATTTGAGACCTTTTCACTTTTCTTTAAAAAATTTGTCTCATTCTAGTGTTCCTTGGACTTGATCATTTTGTGTAGCTTGAGTCCTTGCATTTGTAAACCTATAGCTATGGAAATAAGCTCTTATAAGATATTAAATGAAATTCCCATTACATAAACATTTCTACTTTCCAAGATCTTGTGAATTCACTTGAGAGAACAAGGTTATTATCATTGATTGCTTCAATAAAAGGGGTGGGACACTCTTTGAATTTTTATTCTTATTTCTTAAAAATGATAATTATTTCTTATTTTGTACATGCTTTAATGTTAGGTATTAATCATGAATACGTATGTTATGCATACAAATATTTTTCCTACTACATAGTGCATCTAAATAGTGCCATAATAAAGGAGATGTATCTCTTTTAGGATTTTTTGATCACATTGTAATGTGAAAATTTGAACTTGGATATCCTTTGTGAGAGATTCTTTTTAATCATTTTACCACGCCCACAATAATAAATAAAGGAAATGTGCAACCTTGACGATACTTTTATTAATATATAAAATATTATGAACATTTTCTCTACTTGTCAATTAGAAAAAAGATATTAGTATAGTAATAAGCATTACCTCTGATAAACTAGAGTAACTACATTTAATATGTAGTTAATTAAATTAAAAAAATAAGGAAAGGTGTTTCAAAATAAAAGAATAGTAAGACATAGCTTACTATTTCTCAATACAAATGTGAATGTTTAAGTCTAATGAGAAACTATTTATATATTTGTTTACAAATTCAAAATAAAAATATACACATTTAAATATTTGACAATATAAATCATTTGGATATTTGATTATTAGTTCTCCTTAATAGTAGAATAGCTTAGTTTGGATTCTTTTCATCCTTTCTAATTCTTCACCATGAGCAATTCCTTGATCAATATAACAAATCTATAATCCAATAATTAATGTTAGTAGTTACAAAATAAATTTAATTTATTATTAGTTAAGATTTCAAATGATTTCTATTTTCCATTGAGATTAATCAATTCAATACAAATCCATCTCAAATAAGATTTAATACCAAGAGAGAAAGTGCTAAACATCAATACCTTAGAAAATGTATCCAAACTCTATGAAAAATTATAGTGTTAGAAGTTACCTGATAGTCCATCATATTTAGAGAATGTATATCGAATTTGATGTACTCTTTCCAGCCTATTCCTTCTCTCAAATATTGTTCAAGTGCCTTTGTTTCCTAAAATAACAATAGCATAATTATAAAAAGTAATGGATTAAATTAATTATCCTTGATGTATATTATCATTTAAAATTAAAATTACTACAAACTTATTAATTTTAATTTAATAAATTATTATTTATGAAAATATTATAAATAAAAACTCCACGATTAATATGAATAAATAAAATGATCATATAACAATCTAAAACATATAATGTCTATAATTAGTTTTCTTGCTAAAAACATATTAAGATTATGCTTTTTAAGATAACATTATCTAATAATACACATTTTTAAATAGGTTAAAGTTAATATGACATATTTAATGGAATCAAAACAATGAGATTTATATAGGATTATAATGGATATTATCTTATACAGTAATATAATTTTTTTTTTTTAAAAAAAAAGATGATTAGGATGAGGGATAAATACAAGATAAATCATGGTTAGCTTGGGATCTAAATGGAGAAAAATATTTTAATAAAATAAATATTTTTAAATAATATTGTAACATAAATAGAAATGAGAAATAAAAATTCTTAATTATACATATATTTACTCAAGGTTAAATAATGTGTATTAACCTTCTTCTTTGATTATGAAAGTGAAGATGGATGATTGTCAGGAGATTTAATGAACATAAGATAAAACCCACTAGTATACACACATTAAAGAATAAGAATATATCATATCACAATCCTATACCCTTAAGTATTCAAATGTTATATCTTAGTAATTGTCTTCCTTTATTGAAGTACTCCATTCTCCAATCCTCTAAAAGAAACTATAAGTGAAAGTAGATAATGTCAATGATTTCTTGTTTCATAAATAAAAAAGAAACCAATAAAGAGCATTTCCAACACTTAAATACAAATAAATGTGAATTCACTAGATCATTCCATGATGTCATCTATTTGGGAAGATGCAAAATATCATCACTATGGATTATTGTATATGCTAAATAATAAATACATAGATCATCATAAGTTGGATAGGCACGGGGAAATAAAAAGGGACAAATAAAGAGCATAGAATAGGGTATGGAGTACAATAAGAACAAAAAAGGATGGTAATGATTGATGAGGATGAATGAAGGGATAAATCAATGAAAATATATACATAATAATCACTCTTAAACAAGTACTTAATCTAGTCCATATTCATATTGATTAAGGAGATTAAAATGTTTATGAGCTTCAACAAGAAAAATTTAATTAATATAATTTGTGTGAATACATATTTCCTAATGAATGTTATCGTTTATCATGTGAAACGATTGTGAGTTATGGAAACATATGTCACAAAAAATATTAATTTTCAAGAGGAGAGTATGGTTAGTGTAGTACAACATAAAGTATAATGAGTAGGGTGATTAACATAAGTTTTGCATGGTAAAATATGAAATATTTTAGTTTTTAGTATAAAACTAATTTTAGGATGGAAATTATTTTTGATTGAGTAAGAAGGAAATGAGGGTCCTGGACCCTATATAAAATCCCCCAGGGAAGATCAAAATAGGCTCAAGATTGGCTAGAAATAACACATTAACAACACTTAAAATTCTAATAAACAACCAAAACAATGAGTAACTTAATAAAAAACAACAGACAAAGCACACAAATCAAAGAAAAAAAATCTAATGGAACATATTTCCAAAATACTTAGTGAGTAATTTATACATATCAAAATAATCACCCCTATTTGGTAATATTAATCCCATGCTTCTTGGAATCCAAATATTATAGGATACAAAGAGTGGTAGTAGACCTATGCATGATTTTAGTGCTAAACCTTATCCCGATCTTCATATTTTTCTCCATCTCCTTGATTTTCACATTCATAATATCGACCTCCTTCACAATCTAGACACATATTTGACATTATTGTTGTTCAATAGCAGGGGCCTTGGGAGAATTCTTTGAATTAAGGGGGGTTCCCCCATAATTAGAATTGGTGTCTGGGGAATTCATTTCACTAAACAAACTATTACCTTCATACAACAGGGGAGAAGGATCTGGAGAGGTATCCCTATTCTTTCCATCATCTTCAATGTTACCCTCCTCCTACTAAGAATCACTTGAGATTTAAATATATTCAAGAATGGGATGTTGCATCCCAGTCAACCTAGCAGAGCTTCTAATACTCAAACCTTTCTTATCCTACTTTTGAGTAGTCCCAAAATCCTCTTGATCACATAACTTGGGATCCTTTTCCTCAAGGGTAAACATGGTCATACCCACAAATTGGCATTTTCACTCTTCAGATGTTCTTCAGGTTTTGCAATTCTAAAGGTATGTTGATGGTGTTGATCTCTTGCCTATTTCAAGAGGATTCATGGTTTGGTGCTCCAAAAGATGGATTTTAGAGTTACAGTGTTTGGCAGTGTAGTTTAAGTGTATTGGGCGTGTACATTCTGAAGGTGTGAGTTGTTGAGAAAGAGTTTAATGGATTTCAGGATGATAGAGGAATATTCTAGATCATGATAAAGTGTGGTGTTTGGTTTGCAAGTCATCCTTGGATTTGAGGAAGAGTGTAATTCAAGTTTAATGGTGTTTGCATGGGTAATGGCCGACCTAGTGTTTACACTACATTCAAAGATGTTTAAGTATTAATGAAGGCGTAGCATGGCATGTGAGTGTTGATTTGGGTCCCAATTAAGTTTTGTATTGGTCCACTTTCATTCCTATCCACTACAGGAATTCTTAGTGCTGACCTATTTTGAATTTGTAAAGTGTAAGGTGACGTAGCCAACCTGAAGATGCTTTTCAAGTTGAGGATGGTATAAATGCAAGGTGAGTTGACGCGAGATGGACTGTGAAATGGATTTGAGTGTTGTAATGCGAAATTAAGTGCAGAGTTGTGAAATGCAGTGTGAGCTATATTGCAAGATTACTGAATGCAGTGAGTAGAGGTATCTTGATCTCTTGAAGGCTGCGAGTGTCATTGAAGCTATTGTGGTGGATTCTTTATTGCATTGAGATCATGTTCTCTATGTAACATTATATCTTCTTTCTTCTTTCTATTACGGTAATGAGCTTGGGCTATGAGTCTTTCTGGATAGTGCGTCCTATTCTGGCAATGAGCCTCTTTGTACTGGTTTTGTAATTACTTATATTGTGAGCTAATCCTCACTATAGTTTTTCCCTCCAAGGATTTTCCATGTAAATTTGGTGTTCTCTTGTGTATGGTGTTGTTTTAGTTTATGTTATCTACATTTCAAGTTTAAACATTATAACAAGATTAAGGGTTTAATGAATGCATGTGGATCTGATTACTATTGAGGGTTTTGATGTTTTAATTTGATACAAATGATTTACCCCCCCCTCTCATTTTTCTTGTTCATTCAACATGGTGTTATGTTCTTTGGTAAGCCAAACATCATAAATATAAGTAAAATAACTTCGTCTAGTGCACACACATCTAACTTATATGATAATCAAAATTTATGTTGTGTCCAATTGGAAAGTGAAACGACATAATTATATACACAATTTCATGAATTAAACCCATAAGAAATGGTAACCTTGAATATTTAACAATGGTTATAACTGGAACCCCGCGAAGTAAACAACACTATACACAAATTATAAATGAAACCATCAACTATATGTATATATATATACATATATATATATACATATATATATACACATATGTATATATATGTATATATGTATATATGTATATATGTATATGTATATACATACACATATATATATGCATACATACACATATATACATATATATCTATAGATATATACATTACATATACAAATATCTAAATATATATAATATATGATAATCAAAATGTATGTTGTTGTGTTGTTGATTGGCAAATGAAATAGCACAAATATATACACAATTTCATGGTCTAAACTTGTAAGAAATGATAACGGATTTTATAATACGTGGTTAAAATAGGAATCATAGCCCTTGAGGGTTTAGCTCAAGTAAGTGCATAGTGATCTACCCTGCAAGTTCAAACCCCATTACCCCCCTCTTTGAAATGGGTGCAGGGGAAGTACATAAGAGCCTAGAGTTATAGAGGGCTCATCTTTTGATCATCATGTTCCTTGAATGGTGTTAAGAATAAGATGATCCATGTCATTGGGCTGCGATTCCTTTAGTTATAAAAGGTGGAATCCTGAGTAAGCATCACTATACACAAATTATAATGAAACCATCGACTATGTATATACATACAGCCATAAATATCCATACATATATACATATAAATATATATACATGGGTAAAAGCACAAAGTTGCATCTGCTTGTATAAAGGAAAGCAGCCAACAAGCGATTCAACTTTTAAACTTGAATCACTAAAAAGTGGCATATATATTTTTAATATTGAAATGATGTAAACTAGTAAAATATGTAGTTTTTAGTATATTTTATGTTTGTATTTTTAAAATAAAAATAAAAAATTATTGTAAAATAGTTTTTAATAAATTAATACTATAATTTAGTTGCTGATAAAATGCTGAAAAATGAAGTTGCATGAGACGTCAAATTTTTTATAGTAAATTTTATTTTATTTTTTTTCAAATTTTTTGTGTATTTATAACTTGAAACTTTAGTGCATGGATATGTTTTCAATTTTGATAATATATATTTTTTTAAATAACTAATGAAGTAATGTGAATCAAAAGAGTTGTTTCCATGGGACATCAACTTTCATATTAAATATTTATTTAAAATGGAAAAAAAATATACCATCTTGAAATAGATTATTTTTATCTAGTGCATCATATTTTTTTTTTATTTTTATTTTTTTAATAAGTTTTTAGTATTTTTCCTTGGCATGGTGTCGACCTAATATTTTTGCTAACCTTCATAGTAAAATAAAAAATAAAATATAAATAATAATTAAACTATTGAAATAAATATATTTTTAAAAACTATACTTATGGAACTACAAAAGGGTATTTTTATATTTTTTTTAAAATGTTATTTACATTAGTAGGAGTTATTGAAACTTCGAGTTTTTCAAATAATTTTATTTTTTTGGTAAATTGGACTCAAAGTGGTGGTCCATATATTTTTAGCCAACAATTTTAGTTGAAAAAGTTGTGGAAGTATCTAACTTAGCTAGAATGAATCTTACTAGATCATATGTTTGACCAAAATTGATTTTTAGTAAGAAATACTTAAATTTAGTTGTGCTGATAAGTTGGCTGAAAGTGTGACACAACTTTTTGCTTTTACCCACATATATGCATACATATATACATATGTACGTAAGTATATATATGCATGTATATATATATAATATATAAATATATATATATATATACATATAATTTCATGAATAGAAATAGGGGGTTTTATAATTAAACCCTAAATAATGAGGGTATAAAATTATACACGCTTTGTTCATTACATGACCTTGAAAAGGACCATGGGGTCATGAGAATCAAATCGTAGATGAATTGTACAATGATGGGAGATAGATCTGATTATAGGTGCATAATAGATTCACGAGTATCGTTGTCTGCAAAATGAAAGGATAAATGATAGCTTGATGCAACCTAAAAGCATGAAGAGTATCACACAGGTATAGTAAATGATGGAGACAATAATTGATCGAGAGCGAGGCATGATGATGAATGATGAAAATAGTAAAAGGAATGGGTAATAAGCCCTTAATCACACAAATTCATGAATAGAAACAAGGGTTTTAAAATAAAACCATAAATAAAAAGGGAAGAAAATTATACATGGTATGTTGATTATATCGTTGTAAAAGGGAAATAGGGTCATTAGAATGAAACCCTATATGGAATGTACAATGATGGGATGCATAATGGATTATTGGAGTATAGTAGATTCACGAGTACCATTATCTACGAATTGAAAGGAGAAATGATAGCTTGATGTTACGTGAAACCGTGAAGAGTATCTCATAGGTGTATCACATGATGGAGATTGATATTGACCAAGAGCGATGTATAAGGGGATGGTAAAAAAATGTAGGAGATAATCCCCTAATCAGACCTTGATGAATATTATTTGACTTTATTGAGGATTCTAGCTCATGCCAATGCACATTGTTGATGCAGTAGTTGGAACAAGGAACAATACACCGTCAAACATTTTACATTAAAATATGATTTTAATACATTAGTAAACAAGTGGTATAGGTTAATTTAGTGAAAATATAAATAGATATATGTAATTAGTAATAGGAGAATTTTTAGATTTTAGGTGGTGGCGAAAGCACATGGTTATTGGGGCAATAATGAATATGTATCAATTATCACTTCTAAATGACCACTTTTGACCTTTGTGCACATTATTAAATCCTCTTGTGTTTGTCATAACTACCTAGAATGTGAAATAATATCTTTAATCTCTTAAGTCACATACGAAGAAACCAAAAGAAAAATCGTGAAAATCCAACTACCATTTAAGAGCTTAGGATGTGGGAAGTTAGGGTGGGTGACTACTCAGACCTTTCCCCTAGTTGGTATTCATTGATATTTTAACTATCCACAAACATACCTTGTGGGCTTTACCCCTATATTTTTCTCACTTGTTCCTCAACTAATGAAAAAAATGAAAAACAATATTCCATTATAAAAAAATAATGACCGTAGGTTTATAACTCGTATACATATTAATTTCATCGAGGTGAAATAATATATCACCACATCTCTAACTTAAAAATCATCACCTCATTTTTTATGTGTAAAATAAATTAGTTATAAATTGGCTATGATGAGCAATGCATTTATATTTGGAAAGTATTATACTAATAAAAGTATTTTAATCTTATAAATTTGTATAAGATTTCTTTTTAAAGTTGAATTTTCTATTTTTCAATATTTTTGAAATTCAATATTTTTTTAATCATTTCAATATCTAAGAAATAATTTAATAATTTATATTAATTATAAATTTAAATATTTTTTATTTAATCATTCAAATAAGTTTATTTTCACTATAGTACTTGTACAATATTGCATTATATTAGAATTATTTATATTATTTTATTAAAGTGAGAGTTATAATTAATATTACATAAAATATATAATAATATAATCTTAAAATAATACTTAAAAATTAGGTTTATGATTAACTCTTTTACCAAAATAATCACTAATAAATATTTAACAAATATTTATTTGGATTATAATTATAGTTATGCTTAGATTTAAAATCAACATCCAACTACTAACAAAACTTAGGATTACAGCTAGAGTTAGGACTAAAATTAAAAGTATTATTAAAATAAAATAGAATTTAGATTTTATTTTACTTTGTTTATTTTTGTTATATTTAAAAATTTAATTTTAATTAGTGTGAAAATTAATTAAGATTAAAGTTAAAATTAATAAGAATTTATTTATAAATATGCTTATAATAATTATAATTAAAAATCAGGTTTAGGCTTAGGTTTATTATTATAATTGTAATTATAATTATATAGTTTTTATTATGTAACAATTAGGGTTATAATTAATTAAAATATATTTAATTAATTTAAAAGTTAAAATAAGATAAATTTATAATTTTATTATAAATGTCATTTCAACTTCTTTATTTTTTTTTGAAAAAAGAGAGTATATTAAACAAAGAAAATTGGTTACGTGTAGACTATAGTGACTTCTATATAGTAATTTCTAGAATGGAGAGCATCAAAAGAGGAGTCCACCATGAGTACTTACAACATCAAACAACAAAAAACCCATACAAACCAAACCACTGACCATACCCATGTCTCCTATATCCAATTCGACAACCTTCAATTCTCTTGATCTTCGTGAAGAAGCTTAAGAAATTGTTGAGCCTTAAATTGGTTCAAGTCAACCCAATCATTCACATTCCAACTACACATTCCCTCAAAAGACCATTTAGCTAAACAATCAACCATATTATTCCATTCTCTAGGAATACAAATAAAATATATAGAATCAAAGTTTGAGGCAAGGTTAAGAATTTATTTAACCACCAAATTCAATCTCCAGGAGGAATCTTGAAAATTTATTTTATCTAGAAGGAAAACCAAAATCATAGATTCAATATCACAAATAACTCTTCCCCATTCCATTGAAGAAGCTCACATTAGAACTTGAAGAATCACCCAAGCTTTCGTCTGATTATTAGAATGAATACCCATATGAGTAGAGAAAAGGAATTGAATCACCCCCTTACTATTGTGACCAACACCTCCAATTCCAAAAACACTAGGATTACCCTAGGAAGAACCATCTATGTTACTTTTCAAAAAACCACAAGGTGGAGGGGACCACTTCCCAGATCTTTGTACCCTCAAGGATGAACAAATTCTAGTTCTAGGCCTAACCTAAGAGGAAGAAGGAAGAGATAAATCCAATTGATTAACAAGGCATAGATTAGAAGAGGTAATAGGATCATCCCAAGTGAATTTATCTTCTATATAGTCTCTTTGATCATACCTTATATTTTAAGCCACACTTGTATGGTATTACTCTGACATCCCTAAAAATTTCAACATATTTCATTCTAGCCAAATCTGCCAACAAATAAAGGACCAATATCCCATGCAACCAAAAAAAAGAAAGTAGATGTTGGAGGTCTTCCCATACTATTCTAAAGCTCAAATAGATAAGTAGCATGGATGAATGGTCCATTCCACACCTCCACCATAAGCTCCAAATTTTTAAAGAAAATAGGCACTAAAAAAGGGTGACTAGAGAACTCTTCATGACTACCACAAAGGAATCAAATGGAGGGCCCTAAGAAACCTCTCTCCTTTAATGTTCTCCCAAGTGAGACATTTATTATGATTTAATAGCCACATGAAAAGTTACACATGGGCTAGCCAAAATTGTTTCAAATTACTTGCCACCATGGAAACTAAACATTTCCCATCCTTTGCACTGCTAAAACATGCTAACCATGATAAACTGAAAATATACCTTTTGGATCATGGCCCTAAGAAAGAATACCTAACTCCTCCAGAGAACTAGAAGGTCACACAACTATAATTGAAACCACAGTATTACGATTGTCTTCTGACCCACCTCTAGGCTAACGTTAGAGATCTTTCCACTATTGAATAAGAGATCTCCCTAGTTGAATGGAATGCTTAAAATCAACAACTTTGGACCATGTGGCTTCTTGGAAAATTTCATAGATAACTTGAAGTTGAGGAAAGAAGATAAAATAGGGGGATGATTATCCCAAGAATCACCCAAAAATAAATATTTGTTACCCTTATTAGTTATCCAGAAAAAATCTTTCTTTAATAAGCAAGACCCCTCTTTTAAGAGTGCTTCAAATTATGGAACCCCTCCTAGTTAACTCTATCCATAGAATATCAACATCATTTACCCTACCCAAGTATTTAAAGTTGAGAATTCTTTCCCATAGTTTATTAGGGTTTTTGCACCATCTATTGGGAATAGGATGCCATTTAATTGCAATCATAAACATATTTCATGTATCTCCTAAGTCCTTGGAAAGTGTTCCCCAACACTAGGATTAGAAAGAGATTAAATTCGAATGAAATGAACATGTAAATTGACATTTGTAATTAATTCTAAATGATAGGAAAATGTGGGGACACCCAAGAAGAGCTCCTACAAAATAGGAGCACATGGGGCACCCACATGGAAGGTGGAACTCACCTTGAGAAAGATAATGCATGCAAAGATCCTAGAAGTTAGGGATTGATTTTTACATGCATGAAGTTCAGTATCAGTTCAATATCAATTCAGTTCAGTTCAGTTATGGTTCAGTTATCTTCAGTTGCATGTAGTTAGTTTTAGTTGAATGCTAGTTGACTTTAGTTGACTTGGAGTGCATGACTAATGACTTGATTTTCATGACAGATAATAGGTGATACATTCAGTTAAGTGGGGATGATCAATCATGCATGATATTTGCATGAATGGTGGAGAGATATGTTTCAGTTAACAAAGATTGACTTGGACCCACCTTGGGTGCCCAAGTTGGCATCTTGGAGTTAACACTTTTGCATGAGACGATATTTTATAAGGCTGAGTTAAGTGGGCCAATTCTTGGGCACCAACTTTGAGGAGAAGCTTACAAGATATCTTCATAATATACATTGAGTTAGGAATTTAGTTTGGGATGCCCAAATTGATGAAGGACTTGGTTTGACATTGTTTTTCACAGAAGAACTCTACTTGCAAATAATAGGCATAGGTTTTGTGAGATAAGCTTTGTGCTGTGTAATTGATAGCTCTTTGTAGTTTTCAAGGCTCATTATTGTCTATTTATTGCAGCAAGTTGAATAGAGTTTTATCATATTTTATTGCAAGTTGTGAAGAAGAATTGTTGAAGGAAAAAGAAGCATCTCAAGCAAGGATTGACAAAGAATTATTGTAATCTTATTCTAAGGTTAAATAATACAAGCACTATTGATTCTGGTGGAGTTTTTTCCCGAAAGGGTTTCTCCACGGTATATGTTGTGTCACTTCTATCTTTTGGTATTATTCTTCTACAATCTTCTGTCTACTTCTACAAATGGTAAAATGAATCTAAATAGATAATCACCCACAAAGAAATTGTAACAAAGAACACTTAAATACATCTACAGTATAATAGTTTTACAAGTTTTAAAGCTACATAATTACCTCCATCTTCAACATTTGGTATTAGAGCTCACGTTTGGGGTAGAGTTTGGGATGCCTTTCTCTTAAAATTTTGAAGGTTTTTTGGTTGTAGTGGGAGCTTTTACTATTGTGTTATTGCTGATTTCGGAAAATAAGTTTGTTATGATGAGTTTTAATTCTCGTTTAGATATTGAAAGATTCAATGGATCTAATTATGAGATGTGGAAACTAAAAATGGAGGATCTCCTTGAAGAGAGAGATCAGTGGTTAGTTGTTGGTAATGAGACAAAGTCACCTACAATGATGTCAAATGAGGATTGGGATAAGTTTGATAAGAGGGAAAGAGGGACCATAAGATTATGTCTTGTTGATGTTGTTCTCTTGAATGTTTCAAATGAAACTACCGCATATAAGCTTTGGAAGAAAATAGGTGATATCTATCAAACCAAAAGTCTTACTAATAAGTTGTATCTGAAAAGACAGTTGTATTCTTTAAAGACGAAAGATGGTGATTTTGTTGTAAATCATTTGAATGCTTTTAATTTGATTCTAATTCAGTTAGCATTTGCAGATGTAAAGCTAGAAGATGAAGATAAATGCATTTTGTTACTTTGTTCTTTACCAGAATCTTGGGAAAATCTAATTGTTGCTATCAGTGGTAGTGGTGCAAATCCTAAGATGGACAATATAATTCCTACTCTCCTATAAGAGGAGATGAGGAGGAATTCTAAAATAGAAATCCAAGATTCCTTGTTTGTAAAAGGTAGGCATGATAAAAAGGGACCTAAGGGAGACAAGGAAGGAAAGGGTAAGTCCAAAGGATGGTTTGAAACCCCTAGTAAGAGTAAGGTAAAGTGTTGGAACTATGGGAAACCGGGACATGTGAAGAAGGATTGTAAGAACAAGAAAAAGAGCTTTGATTCTTCTATAGTGGAATCCTCATATGACGGTAATCATGCATTGATCATTTCATGTAAAAATGTAAGTGATGACTCTTTGCTTGATGTTTCAGAGAGATCTTCATGAAGAGGATGGTAGTCATGATGCCATGTGTAGCTTGTACCACGGTTCAGTGGGAGTTGTTGGCAGTGACGTGGATGTGTCGTTGGTAAGGTTATCTTCATGAGATTGAGGATATGTTTTCCTAGTTTAGAGTGGTTGCTATTATGTCACGGTTTACTCTTGATATGCATTTAGAGTTTGGCATGGTACTTGTTCTCTTGAGACTAGGATGTATATATGTTATGGTGCATGTGATCTCCTAGTAGGAGATGGTTAGATCATGGATGTCATGTTTATGTTTCTAATTTATGATTGGAGCTTTGAAATTGATCGTAGTAGTTCTCTTATGTATTGGGTACATTAATCATTTGCTTGATTACTTCATGATAGTGATGTGTTGCATTTCGAGTTTAGCATGGATTGGTAAGTTACAGGTCCTCATGGATACTTGGAGAAATAGGTGACACTTAAGTTCTCTTATGGTTAGAGACATGTATTGAGATGATTATTCTTTATGAGATTTCAGTAGGAAGTCCGAGGAGCCTACACCTTGGTTGGACATGAGTTCAACACACTCGGTGGTTACACATGCCTCTAAAGGGGCGGTTTGGTTACAAAGACTTGGGAAAGGTATTGGTTTTTTATTGCAAGAAAATTAAACTTGAATGTGATAGTCAGAGTGCTATTTGTTTAGCGAAAAATCCTATGTATCATTCTCATACTAAGCATGTTGATATACAGTATCAGTTTGTGCGAGAAATGATTGAGAGTGGGAAGGTATTAATTGCGAAAGTTGACACCTTGATTAATGCTACAGATTATCTTACGGAACCAATTCCTACAAATAAGTTCTCTTGGTGCAGGAAGGCCATTGGCCTTGAGTCTTGTACTTGTTTTATAATAATGATTCCTTTTTTAGAATAATTGCAATGTATAATGTCAAGTGGGAGATGTTGGGAATAGGATGCCATTTAATTGCAATCCTAAACATATTTCATGTATCTCCTAAGTCCTTGGAAAGTGTTCCCCAACACTAGGATTAGAAAGAGATTAAATTCGAATGAAACAAACATGTAAATTGACATTTGTAATTAATTCTAAATGATAGGAACATGTGAGGATGCCCAAGAAGAGCTCCTACAAAATAGGAGCACATGGGGCACCCACATGGAAAGTGGAACTCACCTTGAGTTAAGTTAACTATTTGGAGAAAGATAACACTTCAGTAATGCATGTAAAGATCCTAGAAGTTAGGGATTTATGTTTACATGCATGAAGTTCAGTTCAGTTCAATTCAGTTATGGTTCAATTATCTTCAGTTGCATGTAGTTAGTTTCAGTTGAATGCTAGTTGACTTCAGTTGACTTGGAATGCATGACTAACGACTTGAGTTGCATGATAGATAACAGGTGATACATTCAGTTAAGTGGGGATGATCAATCATGCATGATATTTGCATGAATAATGGAGAGATATGTTTCAATTAACAAAGATTGACTTGGACCCGCCTTGGGTGCCCAAGTTAGCATCTTGGAGTTAACACTTTTGCATGAGAAGATATTTTATAAGGCTGAGTTAAGTGGTCCCATTCTTGGGTGCCAACTTTGAGTAGAAGCTTACAAGATATCTTTGTAATCAACGTTAAGTTAGGACTTTAGTTTGGGACACCCAAATTGATGAAGGACTTGGTTTGACATTGTTTTTCATGGAAGAACTCTACTTGCAAAGAATAGGTGTAGGTTTTGTGAGATAAGCTTTGTGCTTTGTAATTGACAACTCTTTGGAGTTTTCAAGGCTCATTATTGTCTATTTATTGCAGCAAGTTGAAGAGAGTTTTATCAAATTTTATTGTAGGTTGTGAAGAAGAATTGTTGAAGGTAAAAGAAGCATCCCAAGCAAGGATTGATAAAAAATTATTGTAATCTTATTCTAAGGTTAAATAATAAAAGCACTATTGATTTTGGTGGTGTATTTTTTTCCCAAAAGGGTTTCTCCATGTTATATGTTGTGTCACTTCTATCTTCTGGTCTTATTCTTCTACAATCTTTTGTCTACTACAAATGGTAAAATGAATCTAAACAAATAATCATCCACAAAGAAATTGTAACAAAGAGCACTTAAATAGATCTACAGTATAATAGTTTTACAAGTTTTAAAGCTACATAATTACCTCCATCTTCAACACCATCTCTAGTATAATTTGGCAGCAAGAGCTTGAAAATTGAGCTATAATGGGCGGAAACCAAGTCCACCAACTTTTGTACAGCTACAAACCAAATCCTAGCTAGCCAAACTCCATTTTTTATTTTCAAAATTATTAGCCAATAAAATTTTCTTGGAAATACCATCAAACTCCTAATTAAGAAAACATTTGGGAGCAAACAAAATAAAAATCTATAAATAGGAAGAGATAGCAAGATAGATTTTAGTAGAGTCAAACAACTAGTAAATGAAAGCCACTAAAAGTCCCTGGCTCACTCTCATGCAAAACCAACCTAAATTTTTCTTTCATTGGTCTCTTTTGAAGCTCCTTGTAGAGAGGGAAATTCCAAGGTACTCCATCGACTGAGCTCTAATATGAAAGTGTAGAATTCGTACGATTTTGTGTTGAATGTGCTCTAAAGTGTTGAAAAAGAAAATGATATACTTTTACTCATTAACATGTTGTCCAAAAGCATAATTATAAATGTTTAATACTTTCTTGGAATTAGTTTCTTCCCCTATCCTAGCTAGACCCATAAGAGTAGTACCATCCACAAACTAGAGATGAGAATGAGAGTCAAGATTTTGATTCTAACTTCATCCTTGAATAAGCCCTTTCACTCTATATCTCCTTAACAATTAATTAACATTGAGAAGGACATCGATGTCACACAGTCATGACCTAGTCGACCCAAATTGGGAAAAAAGAAAAATCCAATAAAATATTATGAAAAAATCCCCAAATAACTATGTCATAAGCCTTATAATTATCCAACTTGATGAATATATCCTTCTCCTTAGAGGTATACATAGAGTGAATAGTCTTCATTGCCACAACAACACCATCTAAAACTTGGCAGCCCAACACAAAACCTCCTTGCTTGGGAGAGATCATGGGGGCAAGCACTTCTTCAAATGCTCTACAATAATTTTGGTGATTATATTGAAAGTGACATTATAGAGTGCAATAGGATGAAAAGAGTCCATTAAGGAGGATGAATCTTCTTTTTTGGGAATAAGTGCCAAGAAAGTAGAATTGATAGCCTTGAACAACTATCTATTAGTCTGAGACTCACAAGCAACTTCAAGAAAGTCAACCTTAAAAATTTCCCAAAACTCCTAAAAGAATTCAATGGAAAAGCATTAGGTCCAAGAGCATTACATTTCTTCATCTGGAACACAAAAAATTCCACCTCCACTAAAATAATAGGTTTCATGAGAGAAATTTTCATGTCTTAAAAGACAAAGGAAGAGATGTAATCGAGAATTATTCACTCACTCTCCAAATCTCAAAGAGCTTGATAAAAAAAAGGAAGGAAAAGTGCCTAAAAAAATTCTTGGGTAATATCCAAGAACGAATTTAACTGATCCCCCTAAGCAAAAGTAATGGAGACTAGAGCATTGCCACATTTTTGGTCCTTCACCAAGTTATGAAAAAAGGAGGTTCTCTTATCGCTTTCCTAGAGCCAACTTATTCGAGATTTTTACTTCCAATAAATCTCCTCTTAAATTTCCCACTTTGATAGTTCCTTGGAGCAAATAGATTCCTCCTTCAAAAGCTCTTTAGTCACGCCTTCATCTCTAATTTGAGAAGTAATTCTCTCCAACTTAGCTTGCAAATGATTTTTAATATGAAAAATATTTGCAAAATATGACCTATTCCTCTTTTCAACTTGAATTTGACAAATTGGAGCCTCTTGAAAAAGAATATGTATCCGTACTAGTAGTCAACTTCCCATCTTTCTACCAAACCATCATAAGCTTATATAGATCATGATATCATAGCCACATAAGTTGGAATTTGAAAGGGGGATTCTTTAGGAAAAAAATAAATGAAGAAGATAATTTGATAGGTCAATGATCAGATACCCTCCACCCCAATATTTTAGCATAAGAAGTCCAATTGTTACCGATTCATAGCTTAGAGACCAAAAATCTGTCAAATCTTTTTGAAATAGACTCCTCTCCACACCTGTGATTATTTTAAGTGAGATTCTATTTCTTGGCACCATGTCCAATAGTTTGAGAAAAGATATGTTATCCCTCATGAAAGCTAAGGAGGGGCCAGATTCATAAAATACCCTCTTTTATCATTCAAGATGACTATAGAATTAAAATCACCTGCTAAAATCCAAGAGAAGGAACAAGAGAATGAATAAATTGTTGCAATTATGAGCAATTAGTGTTGTCATTGATGTCAACAAGCCCATGTTGTCATTGATGTCTATTATTTCAAGAGTGTGAGCAGTTGATGTTATCCATGCTTTGATTAGTTGCATCATGTTGTCATTAGTAAAGCTATCGGTGCCAACCTCTAGTGTTGCTTTGATAAGCTTCTATTTATGGATACGTGGATGAGTAACTGCTATGTTGTAGTTGGTTTATTTGTGTTGAGGAAGTGTTGAAAATGATGAATATGTGTCTCTGGTGCTTGGTTTCTAAGCACTTTTGAGAAAATTTGATAAAAAGAGGAAACAATGTGTTGTAGTGTTGTTCTAGGTTACATAGTTGTGTTCTTGTATTGTTTCACATTTCTTCTAGGTTAAAGATCTTCCTATGAATTTTAGGTATGTTGGTGTGAGATGTTTAGAGTTGTTATATATAGAATTTAGTGTGTTGGATCGTTGTGCAAAAGTTGTGTTCACTAGTGTGTGTAGTGTATTACAGAGTTGTCTAGGAGAAATGTCGTTGCTCCACATTTCTCCATAGAGTGGGTTCAAGTCCTCTGCATCTAATGGTGTGTTGATTGTGTTGGTATCTTTTTTTAATCAAGATGGTTCGAGGTTTGGTGCTTCGGAAGTCAATTCCTCAAGTAACAGTGTATGGAAAAATTGTCTAAGTGTACTAGGTGTGTGCATTCTTCAGGTAGAAGTTGTTGCGGAGGAGTTTTTTGGATTTTAAAGTGTTTGAGGAATATTCTAGATCATGTTCAAGCATGGTGTGTGGTTTGCAAGTCATAATTGGATTGGATGAAGCATGTACTTAAAATATTAATGGTGTTTACTTGAGTAACAACTGACCTGGTGTTTACACTAATTGTAGTGAATGATTGAGATAGACAAGAGAGATGTGAATTATGTGAAGTGTAAAGTGTTAGAGTATGAAATTGAGAAGTGTAGTATGATCTTTCATGTGTTAGATTATTGGATGTAGTGAGTAGAAGGTGTCTACAATTCTTTAGTCAAGTTACAAAGGTGTTGGTGACATTGTGGTGGATTCTCTGTTGCATTGAGATGCTTTTCTCTATGTATAATTTATTCTCCATCTTCTTTTCTATTTTGGAAATGAGCCTTTTGGAAGTGAGCCTTTCTTTCTTTGGGTAGTGAGCCCTCCAACAATGAACCCTATTGTATTTGGTGTTGATATCACTTATATTGTGAGCTAATACTCACCGTGGTTATTCTCTTCTTGGGTTTTCCATGTAAATCTAGTGTTCTCTTATGTATGGTGTTAAGTTGTTTTGGTTTATTTTAAGGTACAACTGATTCACCCCCCTCTTAGTTATCTTATGCATTTAACAATTGGTATCAAAGCAAGGTTCCTTAGAGAAAAGGTTTACCACTTAAGTTAGATCTGGGATGGAGCACAAGAAGGAAATCCCTGTGTTTGATGGAACAGACTATGCATTTTGGAAAACAAGGATGGAAGGATTTCTAAGTTATCTAGGATATGATGTTTGGAAATCAGTTCAGAATGGATATACTATACCTAAAAATGGTTCGAGCATTGGAATTGAAATCAAGGCCTATGAAAGCAATAAAAAAGCAAGTTATGCTCTCTTAAGTAGTCTTACAAATTTTGAATTAGTGAAAGTTATGAATTTGAAAATTGTTAGAGAAATTTGGACAAAGTTGGAAAGCGTTTATGAAGGAGATGATAAGGTTAAACAAGCTAAGATGCATAATTTGAAGATCACATTTGAGAACTTGTGAATATCTAAAGATGAAAACATTACAAGCTACTTGTAGAGGGTAGATGAAGCGGTCAACTCCATCAGAGGTCTTGGTGAAAATGTCAAAGAATCAAAAGTGGTAAAGAAAATTCTTAGAACCCTACCTAAAGCTAAAAGTCATAAAGTTTCTGATATTGAGGAATTTGAAAATCTAGATCATTATTCTAGAGATCAATTGTATGGTTCTCTAACTACATTTAAAATGAGAGAATTTGGTACAAACAATGGTGCAAAAGTTGAGACTACTTTAAGGCTAGAAAATCAAAGAAGATTGAAGAATTAGACCAGGAGGATCTTGATGATGTGGAAGCTAAATTTATGAGAAGGATGAAAAAGGGTACTAGTAAGTGCAAAGGTAAGTTTCCTTTCAAATGTTTCAGTTGTGGAAAGATAGGTCACTATTCTTCAAGATGTCCAAACAAAGTTGTGAATGACAAAAACAAGGAGAATAGAGGTAAGGTGATTAAGAAAAGCTATTATGTTAGAGAAGATGCAAGTATTTATGATGATGAATCTAATTATGGAGATGATGATGATGAATTCTTGTTCATGTGGCTTTAAAAGATGAATCTATTTCTACTAACTCTAAAAGATGTGTGAATGAATGCCCTCTAGAGACAAAAGCTAAGATTGAAGGTACCTCGGTATCTTCCTTTCATGCTAGATAGGATAAGGACTATTGGATCATTGACAGTGGTTGCTCTAACCATATGACTGGAGACAAGATTAAGTTTGTTAAACTTGAAAAGTATGATGGAGGACTTGTTAGATTTGGTGATGATTCGGGTGCTAAGATATGTGGAATAGGTTCAATCAATTTTAATGGAAAGCATAATACTAATGATGTTTACTATGTTAAGGGTTTAAGGCATAACCTCTTGAGTGTTGGAAAAATGTGTAGAAAAGGATACAATCTTATGTTTTAGGATGATGAATGTGAGATTATAAAAGGGTTCAAAACAATGATTGTTGTTAGAAGGATAGATGGAAATATTTATCAGCTCAAGGGTACTGATTTTTCATTGCTTTTTGACTCAGATTAATGAAAGTTGGCTATGGTACAGGAGGATGTGTCACATTAATTTTGATAATTTGGTAAGAATCAGTTCAATTCAAGCAGTGAGAGATCTACCAAAGATTACAAAGCCTATCAATGTTGTCTAAAAGGATTGTCAAATTGGAAAGCAAACAAGAAGTTTCAAAGGAAAAAAAAAATCTACTACCGGATTATTGGAGTTGGTACATACAGATCTTTATGGTCCTACAAGAGTAAGAAGTCTTCAAGGTGATAGGTATTTCATGATTTTAATTGATGATTATTCTAGAATGACATGGGTTACTTTTCTTAAATAAAAATATGAAGCCCTAGATAGGTTCAAAGCATTTAAAGTTATGGTTGAGAATGAAATGGACATGAAAATCGAATTTTTGAGATCTGAAAGAGGTGGAGAGTTCACCTCCAATTAATTTAACATGTTTTGTGAGAATTGTGGAATAAAGAGGCACTTGTCTGCCTCTAGGACTCCTCAACAAAATGTAGTTGAAAAAAAAATAGGACTGTTCAAGAAGCTACAAGTACTATGATGAAAGAATCTAACGTACTAGAAGTATGCTGGAGAGAAGCAACTCATATTGTTGTTTATATACTTAACAAATCAAGCAAAAGGAAACAAAACAAAGACTCCCTATGAATTGTGGTATGGAAGGATTCCTATTGTCAAATACTTTAGAGTATTTGGAAACAAATGTTATATCAAAAGAGATGAAGAAAACTTGGGAAATTTTGATGTAAGGTTTGATGAAGGAATCTTCCTTGGATATTCTACTAAAAGCAAATCCCACTAGTGCTACAACAAGAGACTAAGAAACATTGTTGAGAGTGCAAGTGTCAAAGTTGATGAAGATTTTCATAACTCAGTGGTAATAGATGGATATGAGTCTGATGAGCCTATTTGCAGTGAAAAAGAAAAAGCTAAGGAAAAGGAAGTGCAGTTTGAAGAGGAAGAAGCTCCAAAAAAGACCCCTAGAACCCCTACGTATGTGTAGAGGAATCATTTTGAAGAAAAGATCATTGGAGACAAAAGAAAAGGTGTATTAAGAATAATGAAAGTTGTTGAAGAAGAGGTAAATTTGTGTTTACTTTCTGAAGTTGAACCTAAAATAGTGATTGAGTCATGCAAAGATGAACATTAGATGAAGGCTATGGAAGAAGAACTACTGCAAATTGAGAAGAATCAGACTTGGGAACTTGTCCCAAGACCCACAAACAAAAAAATAATTGGAACAAAATGGGTGTTCAAAAATAAATTGAATGAGAATGGAGAAGTTGTAAGAAACAAGGAAAGGCTTGTGTGTAAGGGTTACTCACAAGATGAAGGAATAGATTTTGAGGAGACATTTGCTTCGGTGACAAGAATAGAAGCTATCAGGATGTTTTTGGATTTTTTAGCACATAAGGACTTTAAATTTTATCAAATGGACGTGAAGTTTTCTTTCTTGAATGGAGAATTGGCAAAAGAAGTATACATGGAACAACCAGAAGGATTTCAATTATTAGACAAACCAAATATGGTATGTAAACTAAAGAAGGCATTATATGGGTTGAAGCAAGATCCTAGAGCTTGGTATTCAAGGTTGGATAAATATTTGATACAATAAGGATTCAATAAAGGTATCACAGATAGTAATCTCTACTTTAAAGTTGAAAGATCAAATCTTGATTGTGGTTGTGTATGTTGATGACATAATTTTTGGAGGTAATGAAGCTATGTGCAAGAAGTTTTCAGAAGTGATGCAAAAAGAGTTTGAGATGTTTATGTTTCGGGAGATGAATTTCTTCCCTGGGCTACAAATCAATCAAACAGACAAAGGTATATCCATCTCACAATCAAAGTATGTCAAAGAAATGTTGAAGAAGTTTGGAATGGAAGACCCTAACCCAGTATGTACTCCTATGGTTATTGGTTGCAAAACTAAGCAAGAATAATGAATCCCCTAAGGCTAATCAAAGCAAGTATAGATCAATGATTGGTGGACTGTTATATCTAACTAGTACTAGACCATATATCATGTATACAGTTTATCTTGTGGCTAGATTTCAAGAAGAACCTAAAGAGTCACATGTTGTAGTAGTGAAGAGGATATTTAGATACTTGAAGGTCACTTTGGAACATGGCTTATGGTATCCAAAGGATACTAATTTCACTTTGAGTGCTTACGCAAATGTAGATTGGGCCAGTTGGGTAGATGATATAAAAAGTACAAGTGGTGGTGAATTCTTTCTTGGATGTAGATTAGTATCATCGCTAAGCAAGAAACAAGATTTAATATCTTTATCTACTGTCGAGGTTGAGTACATTGTAGTAGCATCTTGCTATACACAGGTGTTATGGATGAGGCAAACATTGAAGGATATTAGAGTAGTGTATGATGAACCAATTTTTATCTTCTATGACAATACAAGTGCAATCAATATTTCAAAGAACTCAATAATGCATTCAAGGACAAAACATATTTCAATTAGGTATCACTTTATGAGAGAAAGTAGTGGAGAATGAGGTAAATCTTGAATATGTGCCTACAAAGGATCAGATTGTTGATATATTCACTAAGGCTCTTCCTAAGGATACTTTTGTGTATCTTCAAGAGAATTTGGGGTTTATTGCCCCTCCTTTCTTGAACTAGATGTATAGGGAGATGCATCAATCTAGTGGATCTCAAGATTCATTCTTTATTTTGGACTGATGTTGGTGGCCACCCCTCAGGGGGAGTAGATAGTAGCATTGTTGGTTGTTGTAGTCAGAAGAGTGTGTGTTGTCATTGTGCAGTGGTTGTTGATTCAATGTAGTTTGGTGTGTTCTCATAAGGGGGAGTATATAGAGTAGTAAAGAAAAGAAGTTGTAGAGCAGTAGCAAGCAGGTTGATTCATGTCAAAGGGAGAGAATAAACAATGCAAATATTTTTGTCCTTTGCCATTGATGTCAAAGGGGGAGAGAGAGTCACGTGAAAAAGAACAAGTGACTAGGGGGAGAGAAAGAGTCATGAGAAAAAGAAGAAAGTTAAGGGAGAGAGAGTAATAAGTCAGTTGAGTAAGGGGGAGAAGTAATGTGAAGAGTTGCAGTATGTTGATGTTCAGAGTTGTGTCTTTGATCAGTTTTCACATCATGTGTTTCCATCAATGATAAAGGGGGAGATTGTTGCAAGTATGAGTATCTAGTGTTGTCATTTATGTCAACAAGCTTGTGTTGTCATTGATGTCTATTGTTGCAAGAGTGTGAGCAATTGATGTTATACATGCTTTGATTATTTGCATAATGTTGTCATTAGTAAAGCTATTGGTGTCAACCTCTAGTGTTGCTTTGATAAGCTTCTATCTATGGATATGTGGATGAGTTGCAATGTTGTGTTGAGGAAGTGATGAAAATGATGAGGATGTGTCTCTGGTGCTTGGTTTCCAAGTGCTTTTGAGAAAATTTGATAAGAAAAGGAAACAATGTGTTGCGACGTTGTTCTAGGTTACAGAGTTGTGTTCTTGTGTTGCTCTGCATTTATTCTAGGTTGAAGATATGCCTGTGCATTTAAGATATGTTGGTGAGAGATGTTCAGAGGTGTTATATCTAGGATTTGGTTTGTTGGATCGTTGTGCATAAGTTGTGTTCACTATTGTGTGTAGTGTATTACAGAGGTGTTTGGGAGAAATGTCTTTGCTCTGTGTTTCTCCACATAGTGGGTTCAAGTCTTGTGGATCTGAGGGTGTGTTGATTGTATTAGTATCTTTGTTTATTCAAGATGGTTTGAGGTTTGATGCTTTAGAAGTTAGTTTCTCAAGTAACAATGTATGACAAAATTGTATGAGTGTACTAGGTGTGTACTTTCTTCAGGTAGAAGTTGTTGTGAAAGAGTTTGTTGGATTTCATAGTGTTTGAGGAATATTCTAGATCATGTTCAAGCATGGTGTGTGGTTTGCAAGTCATCCTTGGATTGGAGGAAGTGTGTACTTAAAAGATTAATGGTGTTTACACAAGTAACGACCGACCTGATGTTTACACTAATTATGGTGAATGATTATTGTTTATAGAAGCATGTGGTTAAGTGGTCCCAAATAAGGTGTGATGTGGTCCTCTTTCACTTCTATCCACCCCATAAGTGTTTTGGTTCTGACCTAATTTGAATTTGCATGATTGAAGTGTATAGCCGACCTTGGAGAATGTCTCAAGGTTGAAGAAGGTATAAATATGTGTTGACTTGTTGATGGATGTTGAGCTAGATAAGAGAGACGTGAATGATGCAAAGTGTAGAGTATTAGAGTGCAAAATTGAGAAGTGTAGTGTGAGCTTTCATGTGTTAGATTACTGGATGCAGTGAGCAAAAGGTGTCTACAATTCTTCAAACAAGTTGCAAACGTATTGGTGACATTATGGTGGATTATCTGTTGCATTGAGATGCTTTTCTCTGTGTAACATTTATTCTCTATCTTCTTTTCTATTCTGGTAGTGAGCCTTTTGGTAGTGAACCTTTCTTTCTTTGGGTATCGAGCCCTCCGATAGTGAGCCCTATTGTATTAAGTGTTGATATTACTTATCTTGTGAGATAATCCTCATTGTGGTTTTTCCCTTCTTGGGTTTTCCACGTAAATTTGGTGTTCTCTTGTGTATGGTGTTAAGTTGTTTCAGTTTTTTTTATTTTCTTTTCATACTAAATCATCATAACAAATTTAAGGGTTTAATGAATGAATGTGGATTTGAATGTGTATGAGCGTTTTGAAGCTTTCAGGTATAATTGATTCATCGCCCCCTCTCAGTTGTCTTGTGCATTCAACAAAAATCTTATGTGGGACCAAAGAAAGACCTTACTTGGAAAATTTGTAGGTGCATAAACATTATTGAGCAACAAGGTCTCTCTAGATTCAAAATAGGAGGCAACCACTAAATAGAGTTTCTAGTTCCTAGCACCAAGAGAGAATAATTGTACGAATATTCCAAATACAAGCCATTTCACTAGCAATACCCTATGAGAAAATGTAGATGCATTGGCCTCCTCTCCAAATCCTAGAAGAGATATTTGCTATTTCTTTAATTGAATGCTTTGATTCATGAATGAAAACCATATCAGGCCTATGATCACAGATAAGATCTCGAGCAACCTTTTGTCAAGGGATGCTACTCAAACCCCTAGCATTCCATGAAAAAAAAATCATTTTGGGGGATTAGAAAAGTGAGAATCAAGAGTCTTAATGATGCCTACCCCCACCAATGATCCCCCTATCAAATTTCACTTTCTCATGATCTTTCGTTCTTCCTACTTTAACAACCTTCTCAATACCTCCTTTCTTGATGTTTTTATTTTGTAGACCCAACAAAGGAGGGGTCTTGTTTTTCCCTCTTCATTTTCTCCTAAGAGATGCACAAGGTCTAACACAATGCTATCTTTAATTTCCTCCATTTGGAAATCTACCTCAAGAAAAAATAATGTCCCTTTTGTAGGTATCACTAAGGCCTCTTGAGGCTCCACCTCTTTTTCAATAGGACCATCTTCTTCCTACAACTCCATTCAATGCCTCTAAAATTGGATTTGGGATAGGGATATAAGGCATTACCAAAATTAGAGAAAACTAAAGTCTATCCAACCATGTTGGATTCATGTTCCATTGAATCCAAATCCTCGATAATTTCAAGAACATTAAACTTGTTGTTGGATATTTCTTTGCAAGATGCCTTACTCTATCAATTTTCATTCATTGCCTTTGACCAAGATTTCATAGGAATGAAGTCATTTGAATCTAGCACCTTTTTTTGAATAGGGACCTTTCCTTTTACTTAAGATTGGTTGTTTGCACCTCAAGAGGGGCCTCTTAGGACCTAGGGCTCAATTTTGGGCAATTCATCCAAAGGTGCCCATATTCATGACATACATGACATCATAAGGGTAAAGCTTCATAATCAATGTGATGATCCATTTCAAGTTACCCAACCTAATTTCCACTGAATCCAAAATAGGATTATTCAAATTGGTTTCTATACAAAGACATGCAAAGGTGAAAACTTCTTATCAAGGGTTTGGCGTGAAGGGCCCAAGGGTCTCCCATTAACTGCTGCAATAGCATGCAAGATATCTTGACACCAAAATTCTATTGGAAGTTGAGGAAGGTGAACCCACACAAGAATCTTGGATAGGAGTTCCTCCATAGGATCAAACCCTACATTCCAGAGTTTGATGAATAACCCTGTTTGGTTATGAAAATAGGGACCTCCTTTGAAAATCATGTTTCGATTTTCCATTCAAGAGAACACCACAAAGAAGTACCCATTCACATCTAATTTGATTTCTATATCTCCTTTCGGGTTCCAATTTTTCTTCACCCATGATTCTAAAAAAGCTATGGAAATATGGAGACCCATGAACAAGTAGATTAATGCACGTTTGATAAATATAGAACCTCCTTAGCTATGGAATCAAAGTTGATCACCACAATAGGGAAATCTTTGTAGTTTTCTAGCATCATTAGATCGAGGATGAGACCTCAAAACTTGAGCATTTTTTGATACCTCAGTTGCATGCATAGAAACTTGACTGTATGTTCATGCCTTGCTAAAGAAGACTCAACTCCATTTAAAGCACACTTAAAGGACAAATTTGGGGTCCTTTGGACCCCCAAAGGCTGCCATGTAGGCAACATTCGCCACAACACCTAGTAAAGGGCTCCACATATCAACAATAGCACGGGAAAGAAGCTATTCTCACCTCTCGTAGTAAGAAAATCACACATAGCCACCACAAGAAAAGCTTGACATGATATGAAGCAATGCTAATAGAGAGGCAAAAGAAAAAAAAAAACTAAACCCTTACTACTAGATCACCCACACCAAAAAAACCATCAAAATAAAACACATGCAAAAAATGAGATCTTTAATTAATGCAAGAGCCACGAGGGATGAAGGAACCCTTACATGCAATGACCAAAACAACACAATGTCCATTCTCTCAACACCATCTGCTACTAGATGTCTATTGTTGACTGATCATGTCATTCCAACTTATCTATCAATTAGATAACACATTATTTACTTGCTTCTAAATTGACAACAAATATTTTAATTACAACACTTCAAAGACAAATACTCCCACTAGGTGGAACTTCTTAAACGTTAATTAATTAATTTATTTATCCCAATAACAATGGGGAAGATTCATATATCAAAAAAATAATGCAAGAAGTTTAAAATTAGTTCCAAATCAAAACCCCGTGCAACCCTCTTGCCACATTGGTTGGCAAAAAAAAAGGTTTTAAAAAGATTTCACAAGCCGCCACCTTCGCGGCTTCCTGCGTAGCCTATAAGGCTTAAGGATGTCACATAAATAATGCATGAAATGCTTAGATAAACTCATCTTTCAAATAGTAGATGTGCTCCTCTAAACATAGAGTCAAGCCTATATTCCCAATGTTAATGATACACATTGGAATTATCACCAAAATACACCATGCTTCTATCAATATGTATATTAATATCAATGCCATAAAATGATAACGTATAGTATATAACATATTTATATATGTATATGTATATATGTGTTATTTTCTTTCATTTTAATACATGTGTGTGTGTGTGTATAAACATGTGAATGTATATATATAGGTTGATGTATACTATTGTATATGTATATAGACATACGTCCATATGAGCACATATATATAGATACATATGTGTTCCTTTTATGACACACACACACACATTCATATACATCTTTATATATTAAGCAAGAAAAGGTTATTAAATACTCCAATTTACTTACAACCCAAATAAAATGAGAAGAACAAGGCTAAACAATGACTGGATTAACTTACCTACCAGATGTTATTGACAACCCTAGACATACACATTGGTTAAATGAAGTCAAACACTTGACCTATGCAAAATTTAAATGGAATTGATAGAAACTTGTTAAATTTATCCTTCTCCCAGGTGATACTCTCCCTCTCCCTCTGGAGGGCATGCAAAAATGTTCTTGCAAATCCACTCAAGAAAAAACCAAGTAGTTAGCCGTAAACAATTGCATCACAATCATATCTTTGCATTTTCACCAGTAGTTCATTCAAATGCAGAAACATCACATCACATTGCATCATAATTATATCGTTACATATTCATCAGTAATTCCTTTAAATGTAGAAACATCATATTGCATAAATTCATCAAAGCATTTATCTTTCCATATTTCATCATTGTATTTACCATAAAGTAAAAATTAATATTGGAAATGAAGGGTGGGGTGTAACAAAATATATGTTATCCCTCATGAAAGCTAAGGAAGGGCCAAGATTCATCAAATCGCCTCTTTTATAATTCAAGATGACTATATAATTAAAATCACTTGTTAAAATTCAAGGAAGAGAAGGAACAAGAGAATGAATAAATCTTATGTGGGACTAAAGCAAGACTTTACTTGGAAAATTTGTAGGTGCATAAATGTTGGCGAGCAACAAGGTCTCTCTAGATTCAAAATAAGAGGCAACCACAAAATAGAGTTTCTAGTTCCAAACCACCAAGAAAGAATGATTGTACAAATATTTCAAATGTAATCCATTCCCCTACTAGTACCCTATGTGTAAATGTAGATGCATTGGCCTCCTCTCCAAATCCTAGAAAAGAAACTTGCCATTTATTCAACTGAAAGCTTTGATTCCTAAATGAAAACCATATTAGGCCTACGATCACAAATAAGATCCCGAGCAACCTTTTGTCGAGGGATGCTACTCAAACCCCCAACATTCCATGATAAAATAATCATTTTGAGGATTAGAAAAGTGAGAATCAAGAGTTTTAATGATGCTTGCCTCCACTGATGATTCCCCCATCAATTTCACTTTCTCATGATCTTTCTTTCTTCCTACTTTAACAACCTTCTCAATACCTCCTTTCTTGATGTTTTTATGTTGTAGACCCAACAAAGGATGAGTCTTGTTTTTCCCTCTTCTTTTTCTCCTAAGAGATGCACAAGGTTTAGCACAATGTTATCTTTAATTTCCTCCATTTGGAAATCTACCTCAAGAAAAAATAATGTCCCTTCTGTATGTATCACTAAGGCCTCTTGAGGCTCCACCTCTTTTTCAATAAGACCATCTTCTTCCTACAACTCCTTTCAGTGCCTCTAAATTTGGATTTGGGATAGGGATATAAGGCATTACCAAAATTAGAGAAAACCAAATTCTATCCAACCATGTTGGCTTCATGTTTGATTGAATTTAAATCCTCAAAAATTTCAAGAACATTAAACTTGTTGTTGGATGTTGCTTTGGAAGATATTTTACTCTATCAATTTGCATTTCTAGCCTTTGATTGAGATTTCATAGGAATGAAGCCATTTGAATCTAACACCTTTTTTTGAATAGGGGCCTTGCCTTTTACTTAAGATTGGTTGTTCGCACCTCACGAGGGGCCTCTTAGGACCTAGGGCCCAATTTTAGGAAATTCTTCCTAAGGTGCTCATATTCATGACATGCACAACATCACAAGGGTAAATCTTCATAATCAATTTGATGATCCATTTTAAGTTGCCCAACCTAATTTCCATTGAATTCGAAAGAGGATTGTTCAAATTGGTTTCCACACAAAGATAGGCAAAGGCGACAAACTTCTTGTCAAGGGTTTGGCATGAAGGGCCTAAGGATCTCCCAATAACTGTTGTAATAGTATGAAAGATATTTTGATGCCCAAATTCTATTGGAAGTCGAGGAAGGTGAACCCACACAAGAATCTTGGATAGGAGTTCCTCCATAGGATCAAACCCTACATGCTAGGGTTTGATGAATAACACTGTTTGGTTATGAAAATAAGGACCTCCTTTGAAAATCATGTTTCGATCTTCTATTTGAGAGAACACCACAAAGAAGTACCCATTCACATCTATTTTGATTTCTATATCTCTGTTCGTATTCCAATTTTTCTTGGCCCATGATTCTAAAAAAGCCATGGAAATATGGAGACCCATGAACTTGTAGATTAATGCACATTTGATAAATATAGAACCTTCTTAGCCATAGAATCAAGGTTGATCATCACAATATGGCAACATTTGCAATTTTCTAAGCATCCATTAGATCGAGGGCGAGACCTCCAAAATTGAGCATTTTTTGATGCTTTAGTTGCATGCATAAGAAACTTGACTACATGTTCATGCCTCACCAAAGAAGACTCTTACTCCGTTTAAAGCACCCTTAAAGGACAAATTTGGGGAGCCCTCTAGACCCCCAAAGGCCACCATGTAGACAACATTCACCACAACACCTAGTAAAAGGCTCCACAAATCAACAATGTGGGAAAGAAGCTATTCTCACCTCCCCTAATAAGAAAATCACAAAGAGCCGCCATAAAACAAGCTCAACATGATAAGAAGCAACGCCAATAAAAAGGAAAAAGCAAAAAAAAAAAACCCTTATTACTAGATTGCCCACACAAACAAAAACCATCAAAAGCAAAATAACATGCAAAAGACGAGATATTTAGACGCCGGGAAAGATGAAGGCACCCTCATATGCAATCCATGCAACGACCAAAACAACACAATGTCCATCCTCTCAACACTATCTGCTACTAGATGTATATTGTTGACTGATCATGTCATTCCAACTTATCTATTAATTAAATAACACATTGTTTCCTTGCTTCTAAATTGACAACAAATATTTTAATTAAACACTACAAAGACAAATTTTTCCACTAGGTGTATCTTGTTAAACGTTTAATTACTTTACTATGGGGAAGATTCATATATCGAAAAAACAATGCCGGAGATTAAAGAATTGCTGTGCGTAATTATGCAAACGGGGCCGTGGCAAGGAGGAAGTGAAATTGAAAATGGCGAAGGGAATAGTATGGGCGACAGCAGAGGATTTAGCGCGCAATAAACCAGCCGTTCTGTCACTTTATCGGAATATTCTGAGGACACGGAACTCCGGAGATTTGCCTTTATCATTGTCTGCGAGGCATCTGAAGAAGGCAGAAGCTCGTGCCATCTTCATGCTCGGTTCCGAACAAGTTTCTCTGCATAATATTGCCGATCTCATGGACGCTGGCTACTATACACTTTCTCTCCTTCACAAGGGCCAACTTCCCCCTCATAGAATTATCTAGTGAGAACACCTTACTTTTCTTCTTTTTCACTTCTACTCTTTGATACATGTCACTGCCATTAATATTTTCTCACTTCTTTCTCAAATTCCATAATTGTTGAATAAATTATTGATATTACCCTCTGCGACTTTAAATCTAATAAATCTTCGTTTTTAGATAACACTCTGATAATTACGGTGATTTTTTTAAAAATTATTTTTTAGTTTTTGCGATTATCAGTACTAAATTTGCCTACATTTCACACCTGAAATTAATAATATGTTTATTTCAACAAGCAGAGAATGCTTCAAACTTCAAAATAACAGGAACTGCATATTTCACTGAATACACCTGCGAAATACATAGCATAAATAGAGGGAAGTCTAAAAACCTACATATCACCCTGTACGTTTGTGTGGATATCTAGACACACGAGGAAGGACCTTCCAAAAGTAACTATTTTGGAATTCGAGGGAATGAGATATTATCAGCTACTATGTTTGTCATTATTTTAGGCACTATTTCTCTCGTGGGCTAGGCAAAAGGTCTTCATTTTTTCAAGAGGGCAGAGCATGGACAGTGAGATCTATAACCTGAGTTTCATGACTAATAAAGTGTAGCAATATCAATTTCTGATAGGGGCAGTTCATGCACTCAGGAGCATAATGCAATATGGGTAAAAGCAGTGAGCATCATGCAAAGGTTACTCTGACATTAAGTTTTGGAATGAGCAAAGGGTCTAATGTTGATAGTCCATCATGGAGGAGGTAATGGACAGCCTACTGGCAATAAAAACTGTGCAAAAGACCAGGAATTTGATTCAATCCTAGCAGGTGGAGACATTGGTAATGCAAAGGATAAAATCAATGCCAGAGTTTGAAATGACATTCATAATGACTGCCTTATTCACCATGGCTTCAGTTGAGCACTGTTATCAAGGGGACAATACTTAAATACCAATGTTGTAGTTTTGAGAATTTTTGACATGGTGTTGAGTAAGATCCACGCTATAAGGAGTTGTCCTGATCAAGATCCCTGATGTATTTTGAGACTGCATATGTGTTACAGGGCTGCCTTTTGATTGCAAAAGAGGGACAGTGACTTAATGAAGCTTAATGCAGAGTTCTAGTATAATGAGGGTTTAGCAAGAGGCCATTGGAGGTAGATTGTTGTGTTAAATGCACTAAGGCACAGACTTTGTGTGTGTAAAAGTAATATGCTGGCACATATAGGTCTGTGTTTTAATCTAGATCAAAACAGTGAGATATCTTCAAAGAATGCATGGAAAAGAAATCATCATAGCTTTAGTAGACCTAATTAGCAGTGAAGGAGAAGATTTATGCAATAGAGCAATCTTGTCCATGTCTGCACTTCTGTCTGATGTATCCCAAGATACTTCTTCAAATGCTGGTTAAGGTGGTCTTTCACTGTTTTTTATAATCTTGATGGCATAATTGAGAGTTGTAGAAGTTGTTGAATAAAGATTGAAGGCATGCTATGAAGGATAATGGTATGAATCCTACAGGCTGATGATGAGGCTGGCTTTGTTAAGTGAATGAAGCTTAAGGAGATGTCAATGATTAGTGTTGAAGGTGGATGCATTCAAAACCTCAAGTATCATAAGCTTGCATAATTCTGAGCAACAAAGTGCAGCCATGTTGCAAGGCAGTGCATTCTTCATTTTCATTGTGCTTTGAGGAGGCAGTGAGCTTGCTTGGGGTGCATTGTTAAAGGGACTAGGTGAAGCAGTGATATGTTAATGTTTTGAATGCAGAACTGAAATGCATTCCTTGAAGCAGTTTTATGTGTGAGGTCATGTCAAGGATTCCTCAAGTACAGTACCAATAAGAATGACAGTGGGTAACTACAAGGATGTGACCTGCACATTGAGATTGTAGTTGGCAGATGCTTGCATATGACTGAAGATTGAATTCCTATCATGGTGAAATCACAACTTCGCTACTTGAGCAGTCTAACACTCAAGGCAAGCAATAGGATACCTCTTCACACCAATTATTTTATTCTCAAAAGTTTTATTTTGAATTATTTCTTCACCATTTCAATCAGAAAATAGATGCAAGTTGCTAATTTGAGGAGTTTTTCAAAGGGTAATTGCTTGTTTGGAGGGACAATTTTCAGAAGTTGATGACAAGGTCAGATTTTTTGCCAAGGAAACCTTTCTAAAATTGCAAACACTGCTTATAGGTCCTAATTTTAAGAGATTTTAGCACTGATTTTGGCAAGGGCAGATTTCAGGAGTTAATTTAGCAACAAGTCAGTTGTCTTCAGCAACAAAAGAGGGCCTCCAGATTTGGAAATCAGTTGTTTCCTTCAATCTAGAAGCTGATTTCAGGGGAATTGCAGCATATTATCAGAAATTAGCAGCTCTCTCTTCATGGAAAGTTTCTGATTTGAAGGCTTTTCTTTATAAAGGCTTCTCTTAGGACTTTCATTTTTTAGTTCTTGCTTTCTTTTCATGCTCACAGCAGAAAAGATTGTTCTTGTAACTCAATTCTGAAATGCATTGTAAAACCTTCCTTTTGATTCGATGAATAATGACAGCAGTTCCTTCTCACTTTGCCTTTGCCACATTTTGTAAATGGATTGGTAGATGAATTTGTTGTGATTTGAGTTTTCAGTCCTTCATTTTTGTCCCATTTTATGTAATGTTTTGGCAAAGGATGCATGTTTAAGTGCAGGTTATATGTTGTGTGTTCATTTCAGCAGATTGTAGTTGTGAAAACTGTCTTTCCTTCATTTAATAAGTTTAAACCAACACCTTCATATGAAACATTTATGTGGTTCATGGTCTGATCTGAGTTGTGAACAAGTCAGAGCTTTGTTGAGTCACATTATGATATGGTTAAAGCAGTTAAACATAAAGAGATTTTGGTGCATCGCCTCCTAGGAATTAGTTTCCAGTTTCATGCAAATCTTTCTACCCCTTTTCCTCATCAAGTTGATAGTTTTAGGAGGTATACCAAGGGAACCAGCCCGCTCTAGAGATTCATCCTTGCTTTAAGCCACCCACAGCTTGAGGATGTTTCCATGTTACATAAGATAGTTGAGTGTATACTCAACTAGGGTGCAATCCTAAGTGATAACAATCACAAAAAGTAGCTCAACACTATAGTATTTGGGACTCAATGCAAAAGCAAGAAGATGCAAAAAAGTGGTCATTTTGTTCCATCTCTCTACAAAGATTTGGTGTAGCTCTTTGAAGAACTTTTCTTCAGGATCTTCCTCTTTTGCATTGATGATGGTTTTCATCTTCTCAATTATTGAGTTGATGCCATCATATACTTCACCCAAACAAGGTCTATCCATGTTAGTATAACGAATCATGCTCAATATGGTGAGCGAACAACATTGAATGCCAATCCATTCGCATAGACACATCTCACTATGTCTTGATTGACAATCTCTCTAGCCTCATTCTAAAATGGAGTTTCCAATGGCCCCTTTTATCTTTTATGTGTAGAGGGCACGGTTTGCTCTTGAGGTATGGACATAATTGGATGGCTCTTTGTAGGTGGAAAATAAGAAGGCGATATAGGGGGCTTCATCCCTTAAGATCCTTTCTTTATCAAAGGATGACTTGATTTACGACCTACTACTTGGTTTGCTCTTTCTTGCTCTTCAATATATGCTAATACTTGGTCGTTTGGAATGCCTTGTTTATCTGCAGTTGGACAAGCTTTGATGCCTAGTCTAGGGATCTTGCACAAGTGCCCTTTCACTTGACTATATGAGCTCAAATATTTAACTTTGCAATGACTACAAATCCAAACATATCTGTGATGAGCCCTGCTGGCTCTCAAGTTCTCAACTCAAACCCCCAATTTTTCTTAAGTCTTTTAGTGTTATTTAGTTTTTTAGAGAAAGTTTGATAGACAGAAGAGAAGGGGCGCACAGCATAAATGCTCATAAAATGTAAATTTGCACTATTTTCTTCAGAATGAAAGTGTAGATTGCATTATTTAACTGTGACAAATAGATTGCAAATGATAAACATACCAGAATATCTCCAGATTATTTAATTAAAGAAATTAGCCAGTTTGACAGCCGGAAATGATGAAATCAAGCAAATAAGCACGCCCAAGCTCCAGATCTGACTTCTCCCACTCCAAAATGAGATACAATGCCCTGGTAGAGGTAGACGCCAAGATAGAAGCACAAAAAGGAGCAAAGAGGAAGGCGTTTCAATTACTTTCTTCACACGCCTTTCCAGAATGCACAAATCCCAAGGTAAGCCGTACGGCCAAGGAAAGAATAGGTAGTATCCCTGCTGGAAACCTCTGAATCTGAAGAAGGATGCGCCACAAGGAAGAAACCCTCTCTTATTGCAAACAACATGAAATCTCAATATATGTTCTCTGTCTGAATCTGTAGAACCTCTGAATGAAGCTCTCAACTACACTGATTCGATTGATCTTTCACAATCTCAAGAGTGCTCAACATTGAAGAGGTGTCGTTCTTCAATGGAAAATTGTTCAAACCCTGATCACAGGAGAATGCACAGGAAATAGCACAAGGCAAAGTCGAAATTGTCAAAAGGTGAGTTTCTCATTGCCAGAAATGCCCTTTTATGCAAAAGGCACGAATTCCAAGAAAGATACGCCTTTTCTCATAATTTAATCTTTTAAATTATATTTAAGTCATTTTAATAGTATTTGACTTAAATACTTGGGCGCACTTTATCAATTGAAGTGATTAAAATATTAAATCACTTTTAGAGAATATTTAAGTGATTTAATAAAATATAAAGTCAATTTGACTTTATAATTAAATATTAATCAATTAATATTTAAATCACTTAAAAACCAATAACTCACTCAAAACATCATATAATCCTGTGCCGTCAGAAGCTGTCAACTCCTGCACTGCTAACGCTTGCTGTGAACCAGTCACTGGGCTCTGAACTGAGAACGACAAAACTCATCAAATAATGCCACTGACTCTCTATCCCAACCTGTTAGCCTACGAGAGTCTGAGAAATAGGCTAACCACCATCCAACATGATCATGCCGAAAAAGGGGACATTACAGTCCGCCCTCCCGGAAATTGCTTGTCCGCAAGCAATCTCAACAGCAAAGAATCAACCACTCCACTAGGATCCCAAGGATAGTGCCGTGAAATGTCCCTATTGTCATCAACTGTCTCCTGTAACTCCCAAATCTGATCAACTGGATCATCATGCTGTACCCTGTCAATCTCAACACCATCTGTCACAGGAGAGAGGAACTCATAAGAAAGCAAGTCAAACTGCTCACAACACTTGCTCCCTAAAACCGCACAAGATATGCTATCATCCAACATGTCTAACACGTGCATACCAGAATTGTGCATCTGAAACAGGTCATGTACATGATGACTGAAAGTGAAACTGTGTAGACTCCTGACCATGTACACACTGGAAATCTCCTCAACGAGCTCTGTCTGAAATCTCGATGCACTGACGGAATCTCCAATACTATGATCAACGCTCTTGCCTAAATCAGGGTCAAGAGTAGAATCAACATCCACCTCAAAGAGCGAATTATCACAAGAAGATGTAGCATCCACCTCATAAAGAGGATTTTGTACAAACTGAGCCTCATAACTGTATTGATCCCAATCAAACACCTCTGATCCCATGGGACTAGAATCAAAATGATAATCCTCCTGAATCATCTCATGCTCCTCCTCTAGAATCTTCGGTTCTATCTTCTCACCTTTTGCGTTGACGAGAATGATAGATCGCATACTCCCATCCTTAAAACCAGCTTGCTGGTCTGTTAAATCAGCAATGTCATCACCCTCATAAAACCACTCCATTTGTCTATTTGAACCCTTAGGCTTAAGAGGACAATTGTGGTTTTGGTCATAAGGAGCTTTGCAATAGAAACATAGCTTCCTCCTACGCAAATCATTTATTGTCTCTCGGTCCAAAGGAGCTGCAAACTTCCTCTTTTCATCAATCTTTTCTGATTCCTTAGGTTCTGATTTGCTATCACTATAGGATGAAGATGCTTCTGCATTTGAAGTGAACTTACCACGTGAAGTTGTAAGTTCCATGCTACGAGCTTTTCTCATAGCTTCATGCAGGGTAGGTGGATCGAATGCCTTGATCCAACCTTTCATTGGCTCATGGAGACCTTCTACAAATAGAATGACAAGTCTCCTCTCTGAGATTCTGGTAACCATAACCGAGAGCTTTTGAAACTCACCAATATAAGACTCCAAACTACCCAACTGCCTTAGCTGAGCAAGGTCTCTGAAGAATAGCTCGGGATCACGTCTATCAAACCTCTCTACTAGTCTATCAGTAAACTCCTGGTACGAGGTAATCCTATCATGGTGTAGTGTAGCCATGCCATGAATCCACTAGTCATGTGCTACGCCATCAAGGTGGAGAGCTGCAAATCGTATAGCATCTTCCTCTGGCATAGGACGTAGTGTCAGGAATGTATCCAACTTACTCACCCAGGCACGTGCTGTAACTCTACCACTGCCATCATAGCGAACTAAGGTTAGTTTGTTGGTAGCCTGTCTGAGATCACTTTGCTTGTTTCTAGGCCTCTTGTCATTCCTGTTACGGTTATACTCTCTCCTCTGGCTCATGAATCGATCGAAGTTAAGGTGCTCCTTAACTCTCGGAGGCAATGCATCCCATTCGTCATACATAGTCATAATGCTATCTGCAAAATTTATCTCACCACCCTGTTCAACTTCGTCCACTTCCTCAGCATCATTTCTGGTAAAAGTAGGACATGTAGCTCTCTCAAAGGTGCGTGCTGGAGCTATGACTCTCTGAGGCTCTCTGTGAATACTGCCTTCTCGATCTTGATCCAGATTCTGAGCTCTATTAATTGTCAAATTTTGGACATTTGTGCTGAGTTGTTGAAGAATAGTCGCCACCTATTCTTGGCCTGCAACCATACCTCTGAGCACATCTTTAGCTTCTCTGTCCTCTTCATCCCAAGGATTCCTGTAAGAACTTCCTCCTTCCCTGTTTGCCATATTATCCAAGTCTATTTCCTCCTCCTGTTCTTCAAACGGAAATGGTGGGAAAGGATTATGATCACCTCTCTGATTTCTAGGGCCCCCTCTAGAGTAGAACTTGCTAAAACCCTCCTGGTGTGACTTCATAAATTTCTCTAACCCCACAAGCTGGCAGGATCAAAGCTCTGATACCACTGTGATGAGCCCTGCTGGCTCTCAACTCAAACCCCCAATTTTTCTTAAGTCTTTTAGTGTTATTTAGTTTTTTAGAGAAAGTTTGATAGACAGAAGAGAAGGGGCGCACGGCATAAATGCTCATAAAATGTAAATTTGCACTATTTTCTTCAGAATGAAAGTGTAGATTGCATTATTTAACTGTGACAAATAGATTGCAAATGATAAACATACCAGAATATCTCCAGATTATTTAATTAAAGAAATTAGCCAGTTTGACAGCCGGAAATGATGAAATCAAGCAAATAAGCACGCCCAAGCTCCAGATCTGACTTCTCCCACTCCAAAATGAGATACAATGCCCTGGTAGAGGTAGACGCCAAGATAGAAGCACAAAAAGGAGCAAAGAGGAAGGCGTTTCAATTACTTTCTTCACACGCCTTTCCAGAATGCACAAATCCCAAGGTAAGCCGTACGGCCAAGGAAAGAATAGGTAGTATCCCTGCTGGAAACCTCTGAATCTGAAGAAGGATGCGCCACAAGGAAGAAACCCTCTCTTATTGCAAACAACATGAAATCTCAATATATGTTCTCTGTCTGAATCTGTAGAACCTCTGAATGAAGCTCTCAACTGCACTGATTCGATTGATCTTTCACAATCTCAAGAGTGCTCAACACTGAAGAGGTGTCGTTCTTCAATGGAAAATTGTTCAAACCTTGATCACAAGAGAATGCACAGGAAATAGCACAAGGCAAAGTCGAAATTGTCAAAAGGTGAGTTTCTCATTGCCAGAAATGCCCTTTTATGCAAAAGGCACGAATTCCAAGAAAGATACGCCTTTTCTCATAATTTAATCTTTTAAATTATATTTAAGTCATTTTAATAATATTTGACTTAAATACTTGGGCGCACTTTATCAATTGAAGTGATTAAAATATTAAATCACTTTTAGAGAATATTTAAGTGATTTAATAAAATATAAAGTCAATTTGACTTTATAATTAAATATTAATCAATTAATATTTAAATCACTTAAAAACCAATAACTCACTCAAAACATCATATAATCCTGTGCCGTCAGAAGCTGTCAACTCCTGCACTGCTAATGCCTGCTGTGAACCAGTCACTGGGCTCTGAACTGAGAACGACAAAACTCATCAAATAATGCCATTGACTCTCTATCCCAACCTGTTAGCCTACGAGAGTCTGAGAAATAGGCTAACCACCATCCAACATGATCATGCCGAAAAAGGGGACATTACAATATCCTCCACCACTTGGAAGTTGTTGAACCATTTCAACATATTTCCAAAGGGGAGAGTTTGGGTCTATTTTGAAACGAGATTGGTTCGAGGAGCTAGAACTGGTTGCCATTGTAATACCCTAGGCACAACATATTCCATTTATTCAAAATTTCAAAGTATTGAAACTAAATCCCATATATCCCAACCTGTTAGCCTACGAGAGTCTGAGAAATAGGCTAACCACCATCCAACATGATCATGCCGAAAAAGGGGACATTACAATATCCTCCACCACTTGGAAGTTGTTGAACCATTTCAACATATTTCCAAAGGGGAGAGTTTGGGTCTATTTTGAAACGAGATTGGTTCGAGGAGCTAGAACTGGTTGCCATTGTAATACCCTAGGCACAACATATTCCATTTATTCAAAATTTCAAAGTATTGAAACTAAATAACTTAATTCATTTCAAAAAATTGGACATGTGTTATAGACACCTAGAAGAATGAAAACAAAACAAAAACTTAAAAACAAAACAAAAAGGTTCATTTGTAAAAAATATGTAGAAAAAAAACCAAAAAACTTCAAAAAACCTACCTCTTTTGAAGAAATCTTCCTCTACGATCTTCTTGGCAACAAACAAACACTTGCAAGTGCTTAGGAATAGCACAACAACCAACTTCGAATGATCAAAAATCAATCTTCAACTCTATTCGTGCTTGTGCAAGCAAGAAAAAAAGTTCAGCAATGGAGGTAAAAAGTTTTGTTTTTCATTCACAAATTGATAAATGAGTATGTTTTTGCCTATTAGATGTTTTAGGAGGCATGAATTAGGGTTGGAGGCCTTTTTTATGTTTAAAAGTCAACAAGAAAGTCAAAAAAATATTAAAAAATTGCAAAAAGCCACTTTTTTGCTGCTGGGTGTGAAACATCCTCGGGTTCGATTTGGGTTCTCCCCATGTCCGTTAGGGCCGGACCCACAGTCTGTGGGCCGAACGGATCCGGACCTCGAACCTGGGCCGGACTAAACCCGTATCCGCCTATGCAAGCTCATGAATCGGTAACATAGTATATGGGTAATACAATCAAGTCACTTCAATCTCTCATCGGAACCTTTCAGCCTCTAGAGGGTTTTCCATTTGGAGGATGTTTTGCAAATTGTTGATGGCACCTTCATCCATCTCGATTATATTCCACATCATTTGGGAGATGGCCTTGGGATTCCCCTTAGCCAACTAAGGATTTTAATTTTTATCTCATTAGTTTTGAGTCCAAAAAGACTACATTATTCGAAGAGGTGATAGTGTCTACTGATTTTATCCTCACTAGATAGAGGGTCACTTTATTTTATAGTGTCCTATCTACAATGAGATATAGCGCGATCTAATTTTTATATAAATACTTAGTAGGGTCCCTGTAAATTTTAATGATCAGATTTAATGCACAGAAAATTAATTCAAATCAGACACAATAACACAGCAGATACCCTGGGAAAACCCTCCTCTTGAGGGAGAAAAACCCAACAACAAAGATCTCTCTTATATATATAAATAGTGGCAACAATTCTCTTTACAATGAGGCCAATCACAAGGGCAATATTCAGCACCTACACAAGATGCAATGACAGATAATAATCTGCACCTCCTTAATATCTAAATCTGCCCTTGAAGAAATTCGCAACCTGCTCTTGAGGAAATTCGCACTTGAATGAAGTAATGAATCAAACTTGCTTGATGTGTAAATGAGAACAAATGATCTTCTATATATACACAATGATAGAGAGGTCGCACCTCTTCAAGAGATAAGTCGGCCACCATACAAAATATAATTACAAGGATAGGATGTCGGCCTCCAATAACAAATGCCTTTTCTATTTATGACGCAACCAATAGAGAGAAAGTTGGCACACATAGAAACTAGTGCCAATCAATTAAATTGCACCTCTTTATGGATAGAGGACTCTATAAATTAAATAGCTCTCTAGCTATTATTTAATTTATTTAATCAACAATAATAGGCTGGAAGAATGCGACTGAAGCTGAATGTTATCTTCAACATTCTCTCTTAGCTAGGGAGTAGACTTCCAGCTACACAGGACATATCATCTCAACATGATGTCCATCACATTGGCTACAACCAAATGTGAAAAGAAGAATACCACCTCAACGTGATATTAGATATCGCCTCGACACGATATCAACCATAATGGCTACAACCATACTATGGTAAGTACAAGTGTTCATCACTTGCGTGATGTTGTCACCTCAACGTGACTTTCACCTTGACTCTCTCAGAGGGTGAAACACAAGTACAAAATATGTCATGGAATCACACACATGACGTCCACCATGACTCAGCTCAGAGGGTGGAAACAAGGGCTTTCACCTCAAATCTCAAAGAGAAATGCATTAACAAGGGCTTGCACCTCAAATTCCTCCGTCTCAGAGGAAAATGCATTAACAAGGGATTTCACCTCGAACTTATCTCACAGAGAAGAACTCATTAAACAGGCTCACTGATACTGAGACTCTTTCTCAGTCAAGGCTGGATTCTCCACCATACCAAGCTTTTCTCGAAAGTACACAAACTTTATCCCGGCGAGAGGCTTGGTGAGAATATTTGCCGTCTGCTCATCATCTGATGTACCTCAACTGTACAGCCTTCCGCAGTACCATATCCTAAGTACTTTATCTCAACATGCTTGGTTTTGTCATGGAACACAGGATTGATAGAAAGCTTCACACAACTCGATTATCACAATGAATGATAGTAGGCTCCATTGATTGTCGAAACAATCCTGCAAGGAGCTTACGAAACCACTGCTTTCGAGTTGCCATACAAGCTGCAATATACTCTGCCTTTGCTGTACTCAATGCTACAGATGACTGCTTCTTGCTGCACCAGGAAATCATAGCGGAACCCAAACTGAAGCAACAACCAGAGGTGCTCTTCCGATCTGTGACACAACCTGCCCAATTAGAATCAGTAAAACCATGTAACTCCAAGTCTGCATCTGAAGAATACCTCAACCCATATCCAACTGTGCCACGCAAGTATCTCGGGATATGTTTAGCTGCAACAAGATGTATTTGTCTCGGATCACACATAAACTGGCTAAGTGCACTTACTGCATAACAAATGTCAGGTCTAGTGTTAACTAGATACATCAAAGATCCAATTAGCTGTCTCTACAAGGTAGGATCCACCAAGTCTGAATTAGCTGCAACCTCCTTCAACTTGTGTAAGTAGGACTCCATAGGTGTGGACATGGATTTGCAATCCATCATACCAAATCTCTTAAGTATATCAATGGTGTACTTTCCTTGAATTTGAGTCATCTCATCTGGTTTCTACCAGACTTCTAATCCAAGGAAGTAATGCATGAGCCCAAGGTCCTTCATCTCAAGTTCCGAAGTCAACTCCTTCTTACACTCAAGAATCAAGCGATCTTCTCCAGTAAGGATCAGATCGTCAACATATAAAACCAAAATTAATGCATCACCATTGATTACCTTGAAGTAGAGATTTGAATCAGCATCATTTTTCAAGAAGCCCAAACTTGACAGGTACCAATCAATCCTTTCGTACCATGCACGAGGAGCCTGCTTAAGACCATACAAGGCCTTCTTCAGTTTGCAAACATGTGACTCCTTCCCATGAACCTCAAATCCATCAGGTTGCTCTATATAAACCTCTTCCTCAATCACTCCATTGAGAAAGGCTGTCTTCGTCCATGGTGAATCTTTCCTCTAGATCGCAATGATGGTTGGTATAGCGAGCAATAGGAGCAAATGTTTCTTCGTAATCAACTCCCTCTTTAAGAGAACCCTCGAGCCACAAATCTTGCTTTGTACTTCTCAATGCTTCCATCTGCAGCATGCTTAATCTTGAATAGCCATTTAGAAGATACCAGACTTGCCCTCGGGTCTAGGAACAATGTCCCAAACATCATTCTTAAGAATTGATTGATACTCCTCTGTCATAGCATCTTTCCGGCTGATAGATGCTTCCTCAACCTGAGGTAGGCTCGGATTCTATAATCGACTCATCGGGCAACATAAGCTGGAGAACTTATGTGGCCACGAATGTGCCTCTAGGAGCTGCAAAACTTTCAGCCTCTTGCATGTCTGGGCCCATAGAGGTCTCTTTCTCCCAATAACAATGTCGTTAGGCCCATCGGTGGGTTCCAAGGGTTCAACAGGATCAATATCTTCTTTTGGTTCGAACTATGTTCCACCAAGTTTCGGGGGCCCGGGACGTTTCGGGGACGGCAAATTTTTTAGGGGATTTTAGGGGACGGGGGGACGGCTGTATAGTATATATATATATATATATAGGGAGAGAGATAAATTTTAAAAATATAGGGAAATTTCAAATTTAAGATATTCATATGAGTAATGATAATCATAACAATCACCAATCATATTGACATATGCATCATAGAATCGAATTATCAAACAAATTAATACTACAGCTACCTAATTGCATCCATGGACCATAATTCAAATTCATGTCAAATAGTCAATGTGCATATGAATAATAAAATGCCCAAAAGGCTACAAGTTTGTACTACAAATGTCAAAATGACAAAGTCACAAGTGTCCAAAGGCAAAACATAGAAATAGAAAGTATGATGATTGCCACTACTCGGCATCTGCCAACACTGCATCAAAATCAGACTCATAGTCTGAGTCACTGTCATTGTGAGGGGTTAGCTCATCTAATGGAACTCCAACCAATCCCTCCTGTCTCTCCTCCTCATCAATTTGTGTGACATCCTCTGGATCAACATCCCATCGTAATGCTGGAGTCTGTCTATACTCAGGAGTCTGACGATCTTGGAGTCGCAAAGCACTATGCACAGCCACTAATTTTTCTGCCCGTCTAGAGGTCAGCCTATTCCTCTTGATAGAGTGAATAAAGCCGTATGTTGACCAATTCCTCTCTGCAGCAGAGGAACTAGCAACCTGTGAGAGGAGACAAAATTTAAAAACTAAATTAGTAATTTAAATTTACTAATTAGGACATTCAATTTAAATTATGATTATATAAATGTTCAAACTTCAACACTATCACTCATCTAAATCAAATTATGTTAATGATAATCTAAAGTATTACCTGTGAAAGGAGGCGAACAGCAAGCGTCCTCAATTGTGGTGCATCCTTCCCATGCCATGACCACCATCCAATAGGATCCCTTTGAGCTACTGTAGTTCTATCTACCCTGGCCTCTGGTTTGCCGAATGTTGGACCACGGAGATTAACAAAATCAGTGAACTGTGTACGAACTAGACTGGCCTCCTCAATTGAATATATTTTTGCAAGGGCCCTCATAAACCCTTCTTTCACCTCATCATCATCACAAGGAGGCATCCTACCAGGTCTAGGTACATACCATTTGGGATTAAGAGCAAAGGCTGCCATATGAAGCGGGGTGTTCATAGTGTTCCACCGCCTTGTCACAATGGGCCTAATTTTTTGCTCATATAATCCCGAATTAGGATCCTTATCAGAAATTGCTTTCTTCATTTTTCCAAGCATGGAGTCAAAAGTTTCATAAATCTCTCCAAGACTTGGAGAGTCTGTATCAGCATATCTAATGACATCCACAATAGGTGAAATGATGGAGCAAACAAATCTGCAAACAAAAATTTGAAAAAAGACAAGTTAGAACTTAGAAAATAAAAAAATATTAATAATAAAATCATATATATATATTTTTATAAAATCAGCAATCAATAACAATTAACAAATTATTAATTAACAATTTTTTTACCTCACATTGGACCACCAATTATCATCAAGAATTTTTTGTTTGATGCTTCTCCCTTCTGCAGTGCTTGCCATAGCCCATCTATTCCACTCTGAATTAACCATCATCAACTGTAGAGCCTCCTGTACCTCAAGCATCCTCTCTAACAAAATAAAGTAGCTGGCATACCTTGTTGCTACAGGCTTGAGAAATTCCTTCCTTGAAAATGTCCTAAAGAGGGCAAGTGAGGTGTGATGGTTGCAAATAAACATCTGAATGTCTCTAGCATCTACAACCACCTGGTGCACCCAATCCATCTTCCCTATGTCTTTCAATGCGTTGTTCAACGCATGAACACAACAAGGAGTCCAAAAGATGTGCTTGTAAGCACTCTCAACCATCAAACCTGCTAATCTGCACACACGTGCTGAATCAGTAACCACCTGCACAACATTGGTTGCCCCAACCTCCTCTATAGCCTCTTTCAAAATATTAAATTGGAATTCTGCATCCTTGCGCTTTCCAGAACAATCAATGGCTCTAAGGAAATATGGACCAGCTGAACATGTGACTATGATGTTTATAAGTGGCCGTTGTCTAATATCGGTCCACCCATCCATGATAATAGAGCAACCTGTTCTAATCCAACACTGTCTCATGTCCTCCATCACCACACTCACCTTAGAATATTCTTTTTCAAGGAGTGTAGTACGTAATTTATGTTCTCCAGGGGGAATGTATGAGGTACCAACATTTGCCACATCTCTAAACATTTGTTTGAAGTAGGGAGAACGTGCTACATGGAATGGGATAGCATGGGCATAGAAAAATTTGGCAATGGAAGAATCTGCCACATCTCGTGCTTGCACATTGAACATTTTTTCAACTGTATTTTGCTGCTCACTAGAAGTAGCAGCCTTCCTCTTCCCTCTTGTGGAAATATGAACATCACCCGCACCACTACTACCACTACCAACACTAGGACTACCAAGCATAGAGGGCATAGGTGAGGTTGAATGTGCAGATTGAGTTTGCATAAGCTGATCCATAGGCCTTCCTCCGGCCTCCAAGTGCAATCTATAACACTCCATCCTCTCAAAATCTTTTATATCTTTACAACCCTTGACCCCATGGCCTCCAAAACCCAATAGATGAGAATAGACTCTTGTATAGCTCCCATTATATTTTTCTTTGCAAATGTGACATAGCCACAATCTACTACCCCCAGTGTTTTTCCCTTTGTCTTTGTCTATACGTGATGCTAGTTGAAGAAGAGGTTTTTTAGAATTAAAAGGGCCTTTTGCATATTTTTTCAAGTCTTCAGAAGGGATATCAAATGGGTTTGTTTGAGGCTGCCCCATATGAATTGATTGGTTTTCTTCCCCCCTCTCAACATCCCCACTATCTTCACTATTGTTGCTCATTTTGTTTTCTTTTGGTTTTTGCAAACTGAAAATTAAAAAAAAAAACAAAAAATCATACATTTTATCATTTTAACTTAGAAAAAAATGAAAAAAAATGAAAGATAATGAGAGATTAACTTACCTCTTTCACTTCTTTTGTTGGTTGCTTGCTTAATGCTCTCCTTTCTTCCTCCTAAATGCTGGTTTTTCTTCTCCAACAACTCCTTCAAACCCTTCTCTTTATCTTCTCACTTTTGCTCTTGGCTGCAATTTTATCTTGGCAAGTTAAAATGAGATAAAATCAAGGTAAAAAATGTTTTAAGTGGCCATATTAGGGTTGGGAAGGCGTGGGGCCCACAAAGCAATGTTTTAAAAACAAAAAAATTTAAAAAAACACTTTATTTTTATGTCTTTTTTGCTGCTGTGCGATAGGGGACGGCCGGCCGTCCCCGGGACGGTCGAGGGACGGCTAGGCGTCCCCTATCCGTCCAGGGGACGGCCTGGCAGTCCCCTGTCCACTCGGGGACGTTTCCTTCAATCGGGGCGTCCCGAAATGACCAGGGGGCCGGTACGTGTTGTTGATCCCTGCCGTTCTTTGTCCCACAGCGGCACGGAGACGGGGGCCGGGGGCAAATACCGGGGCGCGTCCGGTTTCCTGATTACGAAGTCTCCCTCACGAATCTGGGGAGTATAGTCCCTTCCATATCTGAGGAGCTCTTCATTATCGATCTCCATATGAATGCCCACGGATCTCACAGATTTTATCTTCCCCTCGAATGTGACATCCCTAAGTCTGAAATCCAACCACGTCACGGAATATATATATTACGTAGGCTTTTGATGTCTCAGCGTAGCCCACTACAAATATTCCCTTCTTGCGGAAAACTCCAACTTAATGAATTCTCTTTTCCTTTGGAACATGAACATAGAAAGGACATCCGAGATCCTCAAATAGTGACTTCCTTTGGGGCTTCTTCCGTAAAGGCTTCCTCAGTCATATTCTCAAGATCTTATGAGGGACCACGATTACGAACATATCTGACCGTCACGGAAGCCGCTATAAGAAGGTTGCAAATCTTGATCATGGATCATGGCCTTGGCTGCTTTACGATTGTCTGTTCTTTCTTCACTAACACCATTTGCTGAAGATTATACGGGGACACGAAACTCCCTCTTAATCCCTGCATCAATACAAAATTTTTGAAAAATACTAGAGGTGTATTCTCCACCATTGTCAGATCTGAGGACCCTAATTCTTTTACCCGAAAGATTTTCTACTAGAGCTTTGAACTCTTTAAACCTATCCAACACTTCCTCGGACTCTTTAGATTTCAAAAATAAATCAGAATCTTCCTAGAGTGGTCATCCAATAAAAAGAACATAATACAAGAATCCCTTTCGAAGGCGGAACAAACATGGGACCACATAAATCAGAATGAATAAGGTCTAAAATACACTTAGATCCATTTTCTCTACTATGAAAAGGGGCTTTTATATTCTTACCCAAAGTGCAACCCTTGCAAGTACCTTCGTGCTCCTAGTTGAACTTAGGAAGGCCAGACACCATCTTCCATGATAGGTAAGGCACGGAAGTGTAGGTGAGCCAATCTCCAGATGCCAAAGATCACATAGACTTGAAGAATCATGAACCAACGCTTGTAAAGGACGTGTGCAGACCCTGTAAAGACTTTCATGTCTAACTCCAATTACTTGAGCATCCTTGAAGCTAGAGTTCTCCAACCACACTAGAACTTTGCCTTTGGAGAAGGCAACATGATATCCTTTATCTTCCAAGGCTGAAATAGAAATAAGATTGTGCTTGATTCCAGGAAGATAAAGAACATTACTCAACTGAAGTGTGATGCTGGAATCCAAATGAAGTGAAGAGGTCCCAAATCCTTTCACGGAGTAGCTAGCATCATCTCCAATAATGACTTGCTCGGAAGACTCCTTCTCCACCAAACTTGATAAGTGCTCCTTAAAACCAGTGATATGTCGTGAAGCACCACTGTCGATCAGCCAAGTGTTGGTGTCGTTAGGTACACTGCTTGCCAATGCTGAGTAGAACAAATATTCACTTGAATCCTTTTGCGGAGAAGCATCATCAACATCCGCAATGGTAACTTGTTGCTTAGGTCTAGTTGGACAATACTTGGCGAAGTGCCCAAACTTATCGCACCTAAAGCATTGAATCTTGGACATATCCCTCTTCTTCTTGAATGGAGGTGCATCATCATTTCCCTTGTCAGATTCCTCTTGAAGAATCCTTTCCTTCCATCTTTTCCTTTCTTCTTTGAAGCATGGGAGGCGAGAACATGAATGTCTTCATTCTTTGAACTTTGACCAACGCCTCTTGCCACCAACCTTGATTCCTCTTGAATGCAATCTGATCTTAGGCGATCAAACTTAGGCAATTTTGATCTTGCACTGATTCCTTGAATGTAAGATTCCCAAGACAAAGGTAGACCATTGAGAGCAAGCATAGTCAGGTCTTTGTCATCAACCATATGCCCTATTGTCGAGAGCTGATCTCTCAAATCTGCAATCCTCATAAAGTATGCAATCACTGATTCACCTTTCACCATCTTCACATGATGAAGTTGTTGCTTCATTGCAAGCGGTCGGCTGGTATTGTTGATTTCGTACATCTCTTCCAATTTTTTGAACATGTCTCTCGTTGTCTTCAACTTAGAGACGATAGGCACAATATGATCCTTGACGGAATCAACCAATATTTTCATTGCTTTAATATCTTTCTTCACCCATTGTAACTTCTCTTCTTCCTCCTCAGGTTCAGGAACGCTGGACTCTACGAACTCACCCAAGTCATTTTCACGCAAGGTAAGCATGATCCTAAATCTCCATGATATGAAGTTAGTTGCACCCTCGAGTCTATCCTCGATCTTCGACCCGTTCACCATCTTGACTAATGTAGATAGATGAACAACTAGGGTATTGCTGATTAGGAATAATCTGATCACGATCCTCTCAAACCTGCTCTGATACCATGTAAATTTTAATGATCAGATTTAATGCACAGAAAATTAATTCAAATCAGACACAATAACACAGCAGATACCCTGGGAAAACCCTCCTCTTGAGGGAGAAAAACCCAGCAACAATATATCACTTATATATTGAATTGTCAGTAGAGTGATCTTCTTGCAATAGGGCAAGATACAGGCCCAAATACAAGCATCAAGAGATGATGCAACACAGCAATAAGAGAACACAGTTTGCTGAAGAATAACTCAGGCTAAACAACACAGAACTGCCTTGATGAATTCGCACTTAGACTATGATAGATACAATTGAACTTCAAAACTTGATGATCTACAATGAGGAGGCGAACTCATTTATACATATTGAAAGGTCGCCACCTTATTAAATGCAAGTCGGCTAACAATAAAGATATATCTCCTTTTTCAAATAGACGCATCCATTAAAGGTAAGTTGCGCCAAGAGAGAGAGGTCGACCTTGACACAAAATACGTGTCACTTCATTTAATAATTATCTTCTTTAACAAATCGAAGTGACTTTAGAAATCGTGCCCCTTGACTCATAATAAATTAAATAGCTCTAGAGCTATCATTTAATTTATTCATAATAATAGGATCGCTGGAAGTTACTCCAGACGCTGTAACATTAACACTCCCTCTCAGCTAGAGAGTGAACTTCCAGCTGCACAGGACGTATCACCTCAACGTGATGTCCATCACATTGGCTACAACCAGATGTGAAAAGAAGAATATCACCTCAACGTGATATTAGATATCGCCTCAACACGATATCAACCATAATGGCTACAACCAAACTATGGTAAGTACAAGTGTTCATCACTTGCGTGATGTTGTCACCTCAACGTGACTTTCACCATGACTCTCGGAGGTGAAAACAAAGTACAACATATGTCATGGAGTCCCACACATGACATCCACCATGACTTCATTTCGAGGGTGGAAACAAGGGAGCTTTCACCTCAAATTAAAGAAATGCATTAACAAGGGCTTGCACCTCAAATTCCCTGTACTCGAGGAAAATGCATTAACAAGGGATTTCACCTCGAACTTCTCTCACAGAGAAGAACTCATTAAACAGGCTCACTGATACTGAGACTCTTTCTCAGTTAAGGCTGGATTCTCCACCATACCAAGCTTATCTCAAAAGTACACAAACTTTATTCCGGAGAGAGGCTTGGTGAGAATATCTGCCGTCTGCTCATCAGTGCTGATGTACCTCAATTGTATAGCCTTCCGTAGTACCATATCTCTAATATAGTGGTACTTGATCTCAACGTGCTTGGTTCTGTCATGAAACACAGGATTGTCATAAAGCTTCACACAACTCTGATTATCACAATGAATGATATTAGGCTCCATTGATTGTCCAAACAATCCTGCAAGAAGCTTACGAAGCCACACTGCTTCTCGAGTTGCCATACAAGCTGCAATATACTCTGCCTCTGCTGTACTCAATGCTACAGATGACTGCTTCCTGCTGCACCAGGAAATCATAGCGGAACCCAAACTAAAACAACAACCACAGGTGCTCTTCCGATCTGTGACACAACCTGCCCAATCAGAATCAGTAAAACCATGTAACTCCAAGTCTGCATCTGAAGAATACCTCAACCCATATCCAACTGTGCCACGCAAGTATCTCAGGATATGTTTAGCTGCAACAAGATGTATCTGTCTTGGATCACACATAAACTGGCTAAGTGCACTCACTGCGTAACAAATGTCAGGTCTAGTGTTAACTAGATACATCAAAGATCCAATTAGCTGTCTATACAAGGTAGTATCCACCAAGTCTGAATTAGCTGCAACCTCCTTCAACTTATGTAAGTTGGTCTCCATAGGTGTGGACATGGATTTGCAATCCATCATGACTCCTTCCCTTGACTTAGAATCATCTCATCTGGTTTCTGCCATACTTCTAGGCCAAGGAAGTAATGCATGAGCCCAAGGTCCTTCATCTCAAATTCAGAAGTCAACTCCTTCTTACACTCAAGAATCAGCATCATTCTTCAAGAAGCCCAAAGTCATCTTCTCCAGTAAGGATCAGATCGTCAACATATAAAACCAAAATTAATGCATCACCATTGATTACCTTGAAGTAAAGATTTGAATCAGCATCATTCTTCAAGAAGCCCAAACTTGACAGGTACCGATCAATCCTTTCGTACCAAGCGCGAGGAGCCTGCTTAAGACCATACAAGGCCTTCTTCAACTTGCAAACATGTGACTCCTTCCCATGAACCTCAAATCCATCAGGTTGCTCTATGTAAACTTCTTCTTCAATCACTCCATTGAGAAAGGTTGTCTTCACGTCCGTCTGGTGAATCTTCCATCCTCTAGATGCATCAATAGCAATGATGGTTCTGACAGAAGTATAGCGAGCAACAGGAGCAAATGTTTCTTCGTAATCAACTCCCTCTTTCTGAGAAAACCCACGAGCCACAAATCTTGCCTTGTACTTCTCAATGCTCCCATCTGCAACATGCTTAATCTTGAATAACCATTTAGAAGATACCACAGACTTGCTCTCGGGTCTAGGAACAACGTCCCAAACATCATTCTTAAGAATTGACTGATATTCCTCTGACATAGCATCATGCCAAACTTGAAGACTAGATGCTTCCTCAACACAGGTAGGCTCAGATTCAATGATCTGACTCATTAAGGCAACATAACTGGAGAACTTATGTGGCCTTTTGCTTTCTCTGAATGTGCCTCTAGGAGCTTCAAAACTTTCAGCCTCTTGCATGGTACGTCTGGGCCATAGAGGTCTCTTTCTCCCAATAACAATGTTAGAAGGCCCATCAATAGGTTCCAAGGGTTCAACAGGATCAATATCTTCTTTTGGTTCTGGAGTCTCCCTCTGAATCTCAGGAGTATGGTCAACTTCCATATCCTGAGGAGACTCTTCATTATCGATCTCCATATGCATGCCCTTGGATCTCCTGAATGCAACATCTTCCTCGAATGTGACATCCCTACTGATCTCAATCAACTTCTGTCCTGGAATGTATATTTTGTAGGCTTTTGATGTCTCACTGTAGCCCACAAATATTCCCTTCTTGCTAGAAGGCTCCAACTTAGTTCTCTTTTCCTTTGGAACATGAACATAGACAGGACATCCAAAGATCCTCAAATGACTGACTTCAGGCTTCTTCCCTGTAAAGGCTTCCTCCGGAGTCATGATACTTAAGATCTTATAGGGACTTACATCTACGAACGCCTCTGATAAATCTGGGAAGCTTACGCCCATAAGAAGGTTTTAAATCTTGATCGCGGATCATGGCCTTCGCTTCTGCTTCCACGTTGTCATTTCTTTCTTTCCGCAACACCATTACATTTGAGGATTATAGAGACCTGAGAGAACTCCCTCTTATCCACTGCATCCAATAAAAATTCACAACTGCGGAGGTGTATTCTCCACCATTATGGGATAGGGATTCCCTAATTCTTTTCTGCAGAAATATTTTCTACTGAGGCTTTAAATTCCTTAAAACTATCTAGCTTCCTCAAACTCTTTAGTTTTCAAAAAATAAATCCAAGTCTTCCTAGAGTGGTCATCAATAAAAAGACATAATACAAGAATCCACTTTCGAGACATAGGACCACATAAATCAGAATGAATAAGGTCTAAAATACACTTAGATCTATTTTCTCTACTATGAAAAGGGGCTTTTATATTCTTACCCAAAGCGCAGCCCTTGCAAGTACCTTCGTGCTCCTGGTTGAACTTAGGAAGGCCCGACACCATCTTCTCCATGATAGGTAAGGCTCGGAAGTGTAGGTGAGCCAATCTCTGATGCCAAAGATCACATAGACTTGAAGAATCATGAACCAACTCTTGTAAAGGACGTGTGCAGACCCTGTAAAGACTTTCATGTCTAACTCCAATTACTTGAGCATTCTTGAAGCTAGAGTTCTCCATCCACACTAGAACTATTCCTTTGGAGAAGGCAACATGATATCCTTTATCTTCCAAGACTGAAATAGATATAAGATTACGCTTGATTCCAGGAACATAAAGAACATTACTCAACTGAAGTGTGATGTCGGAATCCAAATGAAGTGAAGAGGTCCCAAATCCTTTCACGGAGTAGCTAGCATCATCTCCAATAATGACTTGCTCGGAAGACTCCTTCTCCACCAAACTTGATAAGTGCTCCTTAAAACCAGTGATATGTTGTTAAGCACCACTGTTGATCAGCCAAGTGTTGGTGTCGTTAGGTACACTGCTTGCCAATGCCGAGTAGAACAAATATTCACTTGAATCCTTTTGCGGAGAAGCATCATCAACATCCGCAACGGTAACTTGTTGCTTAGGTCTAGTTGGACAATACTTGGCGAAGTGCCCAAACTTATCACACCTAAAACATTGAATCTTGGACATGTCCCTCTTCTTCTTAAATGGAGGTGCATCATCATTTCCCTTGTCCCGATTCCTCTTAAAGAATCCTTTCCTTCCATCTTTTCCTTTCTTCTTTGATGCATGGGATGCGAGAACATGAATGTCTTCATTCTTTGAACTTTGACCAACGCCTCTTGCCACCAACCTTGATTCCTCTTGAATGCAATCTGATCTTAGGCGATCAAACTTAGGCAATTTTGATCTTGCACTGATTCCTTGAATGTAAGATTCCCAAGACAAAGGTAGACCATTGAGAGCAAGCATAGTCAGGTTTTTGTCATCAACCATATGCCCTATTGTCGAGAGCTGATCTCTCAAATCTGCAATCCTCATAAAGTATGCAATCACTGATTCACCTTTCGCCATCTTCACATGATGAAGTTGTTGGTTCAGTGCAAGCGGTCGGCTGGTATTGTTGATTTCGTACATCTCTTCCAATGTTTTGAACATGTCTCTCGGTGTCTTCAACTTAGAGACGATAGGCACAATATGATCCTTGACGGAATCAACCAATATCTTTATTGCTTTAATATCTTTCTTCACCCACTGCAACTTCTCTTCTTCCTCCTCAGGTTCAGGGACGCTAGACTCCACGAACTCACCCAAGTCATTTTCACGCAATGTAAGCATGATCCTAAATCTCCATGAGGTGAAGTTAGATGCTCCCTCGAGTCTATCCTCAATCTTCAAACTGTTCACCATCTTGACTAATGTAGACAAATGAGCAAATAGGGTATGCTGATTAGCAATAATCTGATCACGATCCTCTCAAACCCGCTCTGATACCATGTAAATTTTAATGATCAGATTGTATGCACAGAAATTAATTCAAAACAGACACAATAACACAGCAGATACCCTAGGAAAACCCTCCTCTTGAGGGAGAAAAACCCAGCAACAATATATCACTTATATATTGAATTGTCACTAGAATGATCTTCTTACAATAGGGCAAGATACAGGCCCAAATACAAGCATCAAGAGATGATGCAACACAGCAATAAGAGAACACAGTTTGCTGAAGAATAACTCAGGCTAAACAACACAGAACTGCCTTGATGAATTTGCACTTAGACTATGATAGATACAATCGAACTTAACTTCAAAACTTGATGATCTACAATGAGGAGGCGAACTCATATTTATACATATTGAAAGGTCGCCACCTTATTAAATGCAAGTCGGCTAACAATAAAGATATATCTCCTTTTTCAAATAGACGCATCCATTAAAGGTAAGGTGCGCCAAGAGAGAGAGGTCGGCCTTGACACAAAATACGTGTCACTTCATTTAATAATTATCTTCTTTAACAAATCAAAGTGACTTTAGAAATCGTGCCCCTTGACTCATAATAAATTAAATAGCTTTAGAGCTATCATTTAATTTATTCATAATAATAGGATCGCTGGAAGTTACTCCAGACGCTGTAACATTAACAATATGGACTTGATTGCACCAATTACTCTTTGTTAGAATAATTGTGTTGTTGCCTTGGGAAATCTTTTGATAACTTTGATTGTCTGATTTCTTGATGAGTGATGATTGCTTGATTTCTTGAGGGATAGATGAGTGATGAGTGCTTATTGAAGGTTAATGAATTGATTCATCCCTTATATTCATTTCTTGAAGGAATCACCACCCTTCATAATTACCCTTGATAACAATACTTTACTCCCAACTTTATTGTTAGACTTATTTCCTATTGATAGTTTCTTTAAGGGGGGTGGTTTTCCCTTTTTACCTTATTGTTGAGGGAGTTATAGTAATTCATAGTTGAAGCGCCACAACTTTTCTAATCTCATTCTCTTGCAAAATTACTTAATGTTCTATTCTCAATTGGATTCTTTAAATGGTAGTATGGATGAAATGCTCTCCCCTTTGATATCACTAGTTTGAGGGAGTTGTTGTGACCTTTTCACACATCGCCCCATTCAAGATGGGGACCCCCTAATTTTTTGCTCCATTCTGGTCTTTTGGCTTGGGTTTTTCTCTCTCTCTCTCTCTCCTCCTCTGTCTCTTTTCTGATGTCTGCCTTTCGAGGATTGTGCCCGTCTCTAAGCAAAAAAATTGACCAAGTCTGAAGTGGGGTTTCATCTTCACAGTGGGTCCGAGTGCGAGCGAAGTGAATAAATTAGCTTAATGAGCTCCAGCGTTTGTTGTCGGTATGCTATGAGGAGCCATAAACGAAGTTTTTTTCATCAGTTACGAGGTACTTACTATTTTAGTAAATTAATGCAATTCAAGCGATCCGTTAGCATTTTGGAATTGGCGATCACAGCATTCCAAAGAATATACCGGGGTTATGGTGTACAGGGTGGCCCGAAAACGGACAACTTACTGTTTAAGCGGTCAAACCCAGGAGCAAATTCGGGGTTCCGGTCGAGTTTTTCTTTGCATGTCTGCATATTCCTTTTGGGGTTTTCGAGACCTTCGCGATGATATAACATGCAAAACGAGATGACAACTTTCAAAATTCAGTCTTCTGAGACTATTTTTAGGGTTTGCATGTCGGGGTTTCTTTTGCATGTCGGATGATTCCTGATGGGTTTTTCGAGAGCTTTGCGATGGTGTAACATGCAAATGAAGATAACCACTTAGTAAGGAACTTGCTATTTTTAGCGAGTATGACCGTATTGCTTCCAGCCGATTGAATCATGAGCTGATGCCAATTCCGCGACTTGAGCAAAGCGAGATCATTTGTCACATGCAGGCGATTAGGGTTTCCAACCGGGACTGAAAGAAGGGTAAAGTCAAGAATTTTTAGCCGGTGTAAGCCAGCTGCGATCGGCATCAGCCGAACTATCTGGCTGACCAAATTCCCGAGTCAAAGCAGACACTTACTATTTATAGTAAGTCAATTTGGAAGCAGGAGCTAAAATAGCAAGTCAAGTGCATGCGTTGATGTCGACAGACAGGTCACGTGGTGAGGAGCGCCTCATTCAAATTTCAGATCAATCGGAGCAGTGGAGCTATCAGAAGCAAGCATTTGCTATTTATAGTAAATCATCTTCAGAAATGGGCTAAAAATAGCAGACTGACTAAAAATGGCAGTGTCGACAGGACAACAAGGTCATGAAGATGCAGTGTTCAAAATTTCAAATCATTCTGAGCTTCAAAGATGCAAAATCAGAAGGCTTACTATAAATAGCAGGGCATGAAAACTAGTGAAAAATGAGAAAAAATTCTAAGTCTGGAATTTCATCCTGCTGCCATGGCAAAATGCGCCCAGGTGGATGAGGAAGCATGGAAAATTTCTAAGTGAGAAGTTCATCCTTCACCTAGGCCAAAATGCGCCCAAAGTGCAAATGGTCAATGAAAGTCAACACTTTTTATCCTGTAGGCATAGCAAAATGCGCCCAAGGGAAACTCATGGAAGTTGAAAATTTTTCTAAGTATTGAACTCGTCCTCCTCACCCCTCAGAATGCGCCAATCCTCCTCAAGGGGTAAAATGTGCCCAAATTGCAAGAGAGTCAAAGTGGTCAAACAAATTCATCCTTCTCCATAGGCCAAATGCGCCCAAAAGCATGCATGTCAAGACGAAAATGAGGAAGGTGAAAGGTCACTCCAAGGCGTGGTTATAAGTTTCATCCTCCATCAAGGCTAAAATGCGCCCAAGAGGGAAGTGGGTCAAACAAGTCAACAAGTCAACATTTCTTATCCCTCATACATGCCTAAATGCGCCCAAAAGAGGTCAAGTAAAGACAAAAAAGTGGAAGTTGAGGAGTCATCCTCTTGCCTAGCTCAAATGCGCCCAAGTTAAGGTTGTAAAAGTGAAGATGAAGTGGTAAATGAGGTAAAAGTGAGTGAAACACTTCATGGCGTGGTGAAGGAAAGGTGAATGCTAGGCGTTATCCCTCTTCAAGTCCTGAATGCGCCTAAGGTGGTAGGTGTTGGAGAATTTTTCTAAGGTGTGTGAAGTATGAAAACAAAATGTTAGGCGTGGTGAAGTTGGATGTCCCTCTTCAAGTCCTAAATGCGCCCAAGGTGATATGTGTGAGGTGGTGAAGATAAAATGCTAAGGCGTGATTTTTCCTCAAGTGTGCTATGCGCCTAGGGTGGTGAAGTGAAATATAAGATGAAGTGATGAGATTACCTCTAAGGCGTTGGAACTTCAAATAAATATTTTTCAAGTGTGAAGAAAAATGCAATGTGGTGAGTGAGAAATAAATGTGCTAGGCGCCTTCATGAATAAAATTTTTCTAAGTGAAGTTGATGAAGTTTCCACCACTGGCAAACAAAAATAATTTCTAAGGCAAATTCTCAAAGTGTGATGATTTAAAATATTTTCTAAGGCAAATATTTTCTTCCTTAGAAAATGCGCCTAGAACTCAGGGCGATGAATTTTCTTCTTAGAACACCGGCAAACTTTTCAGGAATGAAGTCAGAGAATGATGATAATACAGGATGAACTCAAATTTCTCAAGTTGGAGCAACACAGGATGATCACAGGGGAAGAATGGATTTAATTTGATAGAATAATATTTTCTAAGGTTCAAAATTTAAAAATTAAATGAACCCGTTTGTTGGATACCCATGGATTCGAAGTATTCTAAAGAAAATTCTCTTCTGGGTACTGAACATTTGCGATGATAGATGGATTTCTATGTTTTCTGCACTTCGCCAACACTTTTTCAGTGAAGAATTTGATCAGTGCTCAAATTGTGAATTTTCCTAAGGGAAAATTTAAAATTCTCTAAGGCAAGATGAATAAAATGTGTTTTCAGAGTGAATTTCTCCGAGTGATTCGAATTTGAACTGAGTTGCCTAGATGATTCTTCGATAATGAACTTTCCAGAGCTGAGGAGGAGTTAAATTCGAATTCAAGTGACAGAGCTCCGGCTGGTGAATTAAAAAGATGAACTTAAATTAAATTTTTCAAAAATAAATTCAAAGATGCCAGTCAAGGTTGAACTTCTAGAAGATTAAGATTCTCGGACAAGTGTCAGAAATACCAGAGAGGGAAAATTCGAATTCTGGAGGTGGAGTAGTGGAAGTTTAATGCACTGCCTATACTTAGCTCCTTCTAGAATTCGATCTTTGGCTATAAAATGAAGAAGTTTCTCACTTATCTTTCACAGTTGAAGAATTCGACTTGCTCTGAGAGAGTTGTTGAGGACTAAGCATTGCTGAAGCCTGAAGAGTACGATTTTTATTGCTAAGGCTGAAGTGTTGCTGAAGAGAAGCTGAGAGGGACGGCTTGACTTGAGTTGGTTTCCAAAATCTGAAGTGGAGAAATTCGAATTTCAAAGTGGCTGCAAGTGTTGAAAGTTCGAATATTGCTGAAGTCAAAAGGGGCGCACTTGCTGATTGCTAGAGTTTGATTTGTTGCTGATTGAAATTTGAAGTTGCTGATGCTAAGAAGGACGCCTTGAAGTGAGGATATTGCTGAAAGTTTTAAAAGTGCGAACTTGCTAATTGCTGATTGCTGGTGTGAAATACGAATTTATAGAAGTTCAAGTTGCAGATTGAAGTTGCTTACTTAGAAAGTGTTGACGTTCAAGAGAAGAAGCTGAGATGGCTGAGGCAAGGGCGACTGGCAAAGATAACAATGGTGCATCCAGACAGGCTGTGATTAAGGAGCTGAGCAAGACGTTCATGCCAGAGTCAAAATTCATTTCGAAGTTGGGCAAATTGACAGATACCAACCTGGGCTCCGTCAACCTAGAGACCTTCAAGAACAGAATGTTGGGGATTGGAAGTCATCGGCCTTCGACTACTTCGCACAATATTGTTCGAAGCGGATTATATGCAGCTGCTGGTTTCCCACCAGCCATTCAGTGTTCGGAGCTGATGATGGAGTGCGCCAATTATTATGAGAAGGATCACAGATCGATCATGTCACCAGATGGCCAAGTGCTAGCCAATCTTACTCCAGCAGCCATTGGTGAAGCTTTCGGGATCCCGGTGCACAGGAACATGGTTTACAAATCCAGAGAGCGAGCTGAGAGGATGTACGCTTCCGCATTCGAGAGATGCGTGAAGACAATTAACACTCACTGGATGAGCACTCCCAAGCCTTCTCGTACGAAGTTGCCAAAGCAAATCATAGCGGATGACTTGAAGCAAGAATACTGTGACCTCATCATGATGCTGAGCAGAGTTGGTGGTTGCCCACAGTCATTTATTTTCGAGCCTTGGATGTTTTATTACATCAACCTCGTGCTGGAAGGAAAAGACTACGTCAATTGGGCCGAGATGATCAGTGATAATTTGCATGAGCAGCTCTTGAGCCTTAGAAGGACGAAGACATTTTACATGAGCTCTTACATCATCTATATGTTGGCCGGCATGACGAAGTACAGAGGGATCTCTTACAAAGAGCCTGTTGGTTGTGGCTCTCACCAATTTAAAATCCATGACGCTTGTCCGCAGTTACACCTAGCTAGCACTACTCATTACAAGCGTGTCAACGATGCCTTCACCATGCATATCACGAGATTGCTTCAGGAGCGGTTACATCACAGAATCTCAAGGGAGGCCCAAGAATTGATTGAAAGGTATGGGTGCTGGTTTATACAGTTTCCAAAGTTTTCTTATATTAGGCTGCAAGGTTTTTCATCGTACCCATATAGGCTGCCTAAGTACCCAACCGATAGAATATTGATGTTAGAGATATCTAGGAAATTGCTCGCCTACGATAAGACTCAGAAGAAAAAGAAGAAGGGAGGGATTGAATTCCCAATTGTCATGGGCAACTCGGATGAGGTGTGTCCTTCAATACAGGCAGCTAGAGAGGCTGAAAGTGAGCTTCAATTTTATCAGTTTTCCTATCACACCAGCCGACAGCACTATGATCCACATCACAACATCAAATGGGTACTGTCAGAGGAGTTTAAGCACAAGGCAAGTATTGAGGACTATTGGGCTGATGCAGCTGATGAGATTGAAGTCAGGAAAAGAATGTTCTCTCGGTTGCCAATTATTTTGATCAGGGAATGCGAAGTTGTTCCGGTTCCGGACTAGGTGAATGAGGATATGGACGTTGTCCATCCAGACTATGCAGCAGTGACAGATACTCTACTTCCGCTTCCAGATTGGTCAGAAGCTGAGGTTGCAGATTTGGATACACTTTCTATCCTGGTCCTAACATTTACTAGAGCATGGGTTGATAGGCGTGTGAGCAGGTTGAAGAGTAGGTCAATTGCTTTGACTTACAATTTGATGGGAGATCATAGGACACCCACCACAGGCAGAAAGAAACAGATCACACGAGGTCCAGAGTCCAAAAGGAAAGAGCTAGTCCGACAGGAGCCTGTTCAGCCAGAGCCTCCACGAGTTGTAGTTCAATCACCCACGCCATTGGAGACACGTTATCCAAGTATACAAGAGGTGTCTTTGTTTGCTGATCAAAGGAATGCATTGAATCAGGTGCAAGTGGTACAGGATAATAATCAGCCACCACGAAGAGAGTTAGTTGGCCAGCGTCGCTGCTGCTTTTAGGAGCTGATGTGGAAGGATGATGAGAGGACTATTGCTTGACCCTAGGTTTGGCCCGAGAGTTAAGCGGCTATGAATAGCTGACCCGATGATACTGGATTTGAGAACCTCTGACCACTTGAGGGCGTGAGCCTCACGAGAATGATAGAAGGTTGGAGCAAGTTAGAGGAGGTAGAGACACGAGAACCTTGTGACCCTTTGATATCTACAGTCTGATGTGCACGATTGGCTTAAGGATAGAATGAGAGCCCGGTGAGGAGATTGATCCGGCGGTTGGGGGATGGAAGAATTTTTTGAGCAAGGATGATTGCACCTCCACGAAGAAGAGCAAAGAAAATTTCCCGAAGATCTCCAGAAGGTTGGCTCTGCCTCTTCACCGTTAATGCGTGCCTTAAAGTTGGTGTGACCGAAATAGGCGGTGCACGAAAATTCTGCAGTGGTCACAACTTTGGTTAGGGCCCAGTGCCGCAATTGGCAGAGGAGTGTGTGCTCCTACCTGCAGCCCTCAAAGATAGGTTATTCAAGAAGGAAGAGTATAAAAGGTTAGAAAGAGAACACAAGGCCTTGATTGAAGGATATATTGCCGGTATCTCGTTCTCGAGGGCAGGAGATTCCGGTGATAGAGCCTCCAGCAGAGATACCTAGAGAGTCAATCGGTGGCTTGGTAGAGTTGGGAAAGATGGCACAGGAAGCAGACAAGTGGGTCACAGGAGTTCGTGCTGAGACTGAGAAGTTTATGGAGGACCTTGCTTTTGCTTTTCAGCAGGCCTCTAGTATTTTGGCACGGATAGAGGCGGTTGATCATGCTTGGGGAGATGCTTCTATTTATCAGAGCAAAGTAATCCAGCGTCTTGAGGCATTGAGGCATGTTGGATTTAGATTGATGGGTATCATTCAGGAGGGATGGCCGGTGTGATTTTTCTAGATGGTATTCTTGATCACGGAAGTGGTTTCTTGACGACACCAGTGATTTGTGAGGATACATAAGACCATGGTCAATATCATTGATGGAGTTCGGAATACTTTTGAAGACCATATTTGCTAGGCGGTTGAATCGGATGAGATAAATGTTGATAATTTGAGGGGTGAAATTTGGTGCCTTTCTTTTCATAGGTGAACCGTATGGGATGACTTTGAGAACACCATCCACTCTCGGTTTGATTCGAACCGCGGGATTCCTTGGCTGCTTAGAGAAAATCTTGTGCAAGGCATGAGCATTCAGTCACGGTATTAGAGTTTCAGCTAGATTGCATTCCACCTATTTCAGTTCAGGAGGTTGAGGCTGTACTTCGCAGATTCGTGGAGTTTGCAGCTAGAGAGAGGGCAAATGGGAACGCGCTACTGGACGAGGATCTTCTAGAGGACTGATTGTGGGCATTTATTGCCTTTACTATTTTTGGGAGTGAGTGGGAATCTTTGATTCATTTAATGTACCACTCCCTATTCTGGCAGTTTTTAGGGTTAGGGCTGAGGTGGCACGATTCTAGCCACTCTATTGATTGTAACCCTAGCCGTCTTTTGGACTGGGCTAGCTATAAAAGGGGGAGTCCCCCTCATTTGTAATTCATTAGAGATTAGACATCAAATTAGAATCAGAATTGAGTTAGAGCTTAGAGGCTAGAGAGTAGAGCATTGTAGACATTTTGCATAGTGGAGAAGAAAGAAAGTTTTCCCTTTGAAAACTTTTGTGGAGATTGTTGTGTAACACTTTTCATGATAATAGATCTTTTCATTGATGGTGGAATTCGTCTTGTCATGAATAGCTAGCAAGGTCTCTTCTTCCTTTTGAATCCAAGTAGTATAATTTTCATATCGTGCAAGTAGTTTACTTTGATATGTGGTGTTTTTGTTGAGGTAGCTTCTTTTATTCCATACCACTAGCGGTTTGTTGATGATAAGTTCGCCTTGCGTGGTCGACTGGAAATTATTTTGAGTTTAACTTCGATTGTGATTTGTATACTTATATGCGTCGTTTTGATGGTGTATGTATGCTAAATTATAATTTGAACATCTCCCGCTATCCCTTTGAAGATTGCACCAATTTTACTGAGGCTGTCCGACGTGAGGCTTGGTGAAATTCGGTTGAGGTCTACTGAAATTAAGCTCCACATATCTTGCATTTAGGATAGAATATAAGTTTCTTAGGCCCTACACTCCTTTACTTTCCGCACATTTCTGGTTAGCTTTAGGAAACATACTATATTGCCAAATCATACATGCAAAGTCCCTTTCAAAATCATCTATCTGTTGTTAACTGCAAGAACCCTGAACAATTGTGTAAGTCCCCTCGTAAGAACACAGCAATACACATCAACCAACTGAGGGTATTCTAAGTATTCAGAACCTTGGAGTTGAACGTGTGATCTATCTCGCAATCTTAGCACACGGAATACTTTGATCAAGAGAGAACGGAGTAGCCTTCGGACTATTTTGTTGTGCTGTTTGGTGCGGTCACAAAAACCACGTCAACAGGAGTCACACCTCTTCACTTCAAATAGTTACAACTCTTCATTATTGCATTTGGATACTAATAATAATTCAAATTTAGATAAGTTAATTTGTTAGGGCTTCTTACTCCAGAAGCATTTTGATAGACAAGTTTTAACACTTCCATAAATTTTAAGCATAAAGTAATCATAAAAACTCATCTTTTTCAAGATACATGAAGCAACACATACATACACGTAAACATAAAGTATAAATATGAAGCACATATACACGTTATACATAGAGTATACACAAGAAGCGTGAAGCATATATGTGAATAATACATGAAGTATACACATGAATACATGAAGTCACAAAGCATACATATGAATACATGTAAGTCGTAAAGTATACACTTAAATACGTAAGTCGCATGAATACACGTTATATACACATGAGTGCACGCAAGTCACAAAGCATGTAGTTTGCAAAGTATACACTTGAAGTCACAAAGTATATGAAAGGTATAGACATAGTCACATGAATACAGGTAGGTCACAAAGTATACACATGAATATATGCAAGTCACAAAGTATACACTTGGGTACACATAAGTCACAAAGTATATACTTGAATATATGTAAGTTACAAAGCACACTCATAGATACACGTCAATCACAAAGTATTGTCATGAATACACGTAAGTCATGAAGTATACATACAGATACATGTAGGTCACAAAGTATTCAAAGGAATACACGTATGTTGCAAAGTATACAACTTGAATACACGCAAGTCATAAGGTATACACTTGAATTCACATAGGTCACTTGAATACACATAAGTCACAAGGTATACACTTGAATAAAAATAATTAATTCTATTCAACTTACTTCCCTTATTGATTTACCATTCGTCTTCCTTTATCTCTTCTGGAGCCAACTTCCTACATATTAAATCTGAGTATATCTTATTAATGTATCTGCTGCTACCGTCAGGAAATACTCCTATTTTTATCTTATTCGCTGTCCCATATATCTGTGCTTAAATCCTCTTATATCTCTCTCCCAATCTGTATTTTCCTTTCTAAGATTTGTATATTTCTCTTGGTCTGCTTTTACTCAGAAAATATATATTCAGATTCTTTTTTCCCATTTCCTAATTATATCTCTTGTTCTTCCTATTTCCTATCCTTATTATTCCATGGTTCGATTATATCTGTTGTTTTATTGTTTATTTGCAAAGTCTGATTGATGTATCTGATCTGCAGATTGCCTGGGTAGTGAATATATTTATGGGGATGATTGATAATTAGATATTTAGAAGATATTATTTTTGCAAAGTAATGCATTGACTTCCTTGAACCCCCTCCATGGTCTCTGCATTTGAGATATCCTCCATTTTATACCCACGATGGGGAAGAGGCATGAGTTTCCATTGTCTTTCCTTTGATAAGGGACACGTCCCTTTGCTGCTTAAAATCTTATTTCCATAAAGGTAAGATAATCGCTGTTTTTATTGCTGCCCTTTCAAAACAATAATGAATCGCTGCCTTTTTAAATGAATACTAATCATTGTATGTTCGCTGCTTCTTAGTAATTGCTGCCTATTATTATTATCACTATGCTGGCCGCTCACAAATGTATTTTTAGTATATAAATATTATTTTATACCAATATATCTATATTTATTTATTTTTTATATGAGTTTTATATATGTGTTTAATGATTATAATAATATTTAAATTGCTAGTATTATATTTATATTTTAATATTTTTATTGTTATTTGTTTTATTTGTTTATTCGCATTTCAATGCTCAGGTTTTTTAATATTGCAATTTTGGGGGCATGACATACAAAAGTGAATTTGAATTGAAGGAAACAACATTTATAAATATATAAATATTCAAAAGTGTTATAGGTGTACAAATCTCGTGGATTATGATATTCATGGCATAAAAATAAAAATTACAACATGGAGTCATGAACTTTGATAGAGAAGAGCTTGTATCAGTTGGTACAACATTACTAGCTCTATGTGGGGGCCTTGTGCTTGTATTTGAGACAAGTCAATTTTAAAGACATAATAAACTTATCAATTAGAAGCTACTTTGATCACATACACAAGTATACATAGATCAAATGAGTACAAAAGCAAATTTGAATTGAAGAAAACAACACTTTTAAATATCTATTCTCAAGTGTTTAAGGTGTACAAAACTCATGGATTATGATATACATGGCATACAAAATAAAAATCGCATGGAGTCATGAACTATGATAGAGAAGAGCTTGTGGCATTTGGCCAAACATTGCTAGCTCTATGTGGGTCCTATGCTAGTATGTAAGACAAGTTTACAAATGTTGCTACAACCATAAGGGCATCCCTTAGGATAGGGATTGACTCTACAAACCTAAAGTGTAAGTGTAATTTAATTACTTGGGATTTAATTGGGAAAAAGTTGAGAGAATAAAAAAATAAAAAATTTCCACCTGACCTGGCCCAAAATGATTTTTATTTTTTGCTTTTAAAAACTAGAGTGGGGGTTTGGGGGTGGAAGTCCCCAATAGGATCGAGGGGTAGCACCCCTCAGAGGGGTATGGGGGTAGTGCCTTCAATGGGGTCAAGGGGCTATGCCCCTTGCGGGATCTAAAGGCATTGCCCCTAGTTGGCTGCTTGTAGTGAGACAAGGTGGGAGCCCTTGCTACCAAGCCCAAATTAAAGCCTTTGAGACCACATAGACTTGCATGGCATGTAATTTTATCATTTTTAACCAAGTTACAAGAGTCCTCCAAACCCTTAAAAAACGTGAGTGTTGAAGCCACAGAGTGAATTTTTTTTTTTTTCAAATTTTTCACTTGACTGTCATGGCTGAGTTTTTAAGGCAAGAGTTGGCAAGTCTAGCGAGTGTGGCAGTATTAGCTAGAGACTATTCATATTGGTCAGTAAGAATTGGTCATTTTCTGAGTGCAAATTATTACATATTGCATCATTGCAACTATGATAGATTTGGACATTGTTTGGACCTGATTAGTGCAGCTTTGACGATGGGTTGTGTGACATGTCTAGGATTTTTTTTTATCTAGTTTGTGTGAGTAATGTTCAGATTAGTAGCTAATACGTCAGTTATACATGAGTTTTTAAAGATTGCAGATTACAGAGTTTGACACTATAGATATGAGAGAGTTGAGTATGAGTTTTTGATGAGGAGCTAGTTCATCATGATTTAGAGTGAGCAGCAGTGATGAGAGTTATTCACTGATGGTCAGCCTTAGATTGATCAAATTTGATTGGAGAGTGATTGCAATGATGATTGGGAGTGCAAATTCACCTTTTTGGGAGATGGCCAATGACAAGGCCCGAGTCATCATATTTGAGGATAGCCACTTTTTTCTGCTAGAGGAGCAGTTTTTTTCAGTGTAGTCATGTGCCTTCATTTATTGAGTTCAGGCACTTGTGGACTAATATGGGTTCACACTTTCAAATGGTGCAGCTAGAACACAGTTTTGGGGTTTTGGATTATTCATGAGCATCAACATGAGCTATCCAGTTTTTGCTCTCTTTGGCACATGGTTCATTGGGACATACTCTGAGTGGGTGCAATTCCTTATAGGGATGGAGATGGATCGCATGTAGTGATTTCAATGTTTCATCATGATTTGTGGTTTTCAGAGTTTTGAGTGCACCATTTGCATTGCAGTACTTGGAGAAACTAGCATTTTATTGCAGAGTTTGGATTACAGTGGGGATTCTTGGCAGCTTTGCATATCTTGGTGCTAATACTAAGCAAATATATGAGCAGCTGGGCTATAGATTTTTTGTTTAATGCTGGGCATAAGTGTTCATTTTTCTAATGCAAGTAGATTTAGCCAAACACAACTTTTGTAATTGAAGTATCTGAAACACCATTTGACATAATATTGAGGCCTAACGGAAGGCAAAATAAAAGGCCTCAATACCAAGTGTACTATGTTGTTTTCCTAGATATGCAACATCAAGATATTATGTCAACGAGCCTGGTTTTGTAACTCTACTTAAAATATAATATAAAATTGACATTATAACAGAATTTTGGTCAGAGCAGAATCTGGAGGTGACCATGGGAATGACTTAATGTATTTTCAAAGTTTTATCAAACTGTTCTGTTATCATTTTCTGAAGGTGCCTAGTATAGCTCAAATACATAGATCAAATTAGAGAAAGAGCTTGCTCCGTTGTATTTTTATCTGTGCATGCATGCATGTACCATGCACGCTTGCCTGAACATATACACATACAGACATATAGAGAGAACTTTTACTCGATGTTAATAGCTTGCTGCTTTTATCCATTTTTTAAATCTTTGTAAATTTATTGTAAAATATAAAGTATAATGATGTTCTATTTTCATTGGTTGTTCCCTAACTCGTTAGATTGAGCATAGCACTCATTAGGGAGTCAGATAGCAATAGGTAATATCCATCAGTTTTGAGAGTTCGATCTAATTCCATTTTTTGATGTAATTTGCAGGTATTTGAATGACTTAGGCTGCAATAGATGAGGTTAAATGAGTGCATATGCTATCCTTTCTCATTAAGCACCAGGTTCTGTAGTTTTTGGATTGCATTGAATAGGAAGACACCTTGTGATAATAGACAGTCGATATTTTCTTGCATTAAGCAAATGCAGTGGTAAGGAGTTTTCTCGATGGAAGTATTATTTTCAAATTTCTTTGAATCAAGTTACCAATTTGAAAATATAACCATTTAAAAAAATTACCTTACAATTATATTTAAGTACTAGCAAAGCTTTGTAATATATAATTTTCTGAACACGAGTTTTTAACATGCATTTACTTCCTTTATCATAAATCTGTGTGTTGTAAAACAAACTGGAAGATGCTGTTATTATCACCCAGAACCCATCCACATCTTAGATAATTTGATTACTGGGGTATTCAAATAACCTCATGATTAACACAACTGAAAAAACCAACATGCACTGTAGTGGAGCCTAACACTCTGTGTGCGTGTGTTGCACATATTCTAATTATTCATGTAAACAATTAATTCTTATCTTTAGGTGCCCTAAAGAAAGGTAAATCTTATATGAATTTGAGGGAAATCCTCCACTGTTTTGACTATGACATGTTTACTGCTGCTTGTTTATCCACTTTTCTCACACACATTACTCTTTTGTATGCTATCTGCAGATTTGTATGTTTAAATTTTTAAAGATTACACAAATAGTGGAATATAGCTTTGTCTCTAGCTACTCATGGAAATGAACATATGAGCTAGGGAGTTCTTTTGTGTGCGATGCCTGAAATTGTGTCCAAATAAAGTGAGACAATAAAAATAATTGTGTAACATAGAGTTAGGAATGAGTCATTTTATCAATATTATAATGTCAATATGAATTCCAATATCACGTAAATAGCCACTATTTAGTATTAAACCTACATTATTTAACTTTTTGCAATAAATAAACTATTAATGACATTCAATATTGTAACCCATTTATAAGATACAAGATAAATCTAAATGTTGGCCCAAAAAGCAATATAATTAGATGTACACTATTTGTAAAATCACATAATGTCAATTCGGATAGCTCAGTTAAAAACTTAAAAAAACCTTGTTCCATGGGATAGTTGCCCCCTAGAATCCTTGCTTTTTTTGGGAAGTGGGAACTTGGGGGAAACATTCCCCCATTTGTTGCTGACTTGGTGATTTTTTTGGGACATCTTCTTGGTTTGGGGATGGCTTGGGGACTTAGAGATGCCCTTGACACATACAAGGGACTCTTAGGAGTCTTTTGGCCGCTCGTAGGACTTCTAGGCATCTCCCATAGTAGAAAAATGAAAGTCAATACTTTTTATTAAAAACAAAAAGTTTACAATTTGCATGCCACAAACCCTAACTCTAATGGTCAATGGGTCCCACCCAAAACCCTAAGCACTCATAAAAAACTTATAAATAGGCACCTAAGCCTCATTTCAAAGCACTCCTAAGTTTCAAAAATAGTAAAGACTTGGTGTTATAGAAAACAAATTAATAAAATTATGAAAATGGTGTTGCCCCTTGACCTTGCTATCCCCAAATCTAGGCCCTTGGTCCCTGTAATATTTTCAATAAAATATTATGCAAATGTTACATAAATCTTTTGCAGATGTTAATTTAAATCTATAGCTCTAATACCATTGTATTGTTTTAGTTGAATATTTTAGAGAAAATATTTAATAGATCTAATATTCTTAGCCATCGAGATTTAATTGCTTCACCACTGTCATCCCACCAACCCCAAATCTAGGCCCTTGTTCCCTTGTAATGTCCCTAATAAAATATTTTGCAAATATTACTTAAATCTTTTGCAAATGTTAATTTAAATCAACTTTAATACTAATGTATTGTCTTGGCTCAATATTTAACAAATTTAATATTTTCAGCCATAACTAATAAACCCTATGTTTTGGGTCACTTTTTTATTTAACATTGATAAATTTTCTAATCTAATTGATTTACCTTAATATAGCACAAACCTATAATTTTATCTCCAAATTCACATAATAACATTAAAACCCTATTATTATAGGTCAAGTTCACTAATGAAGATAGATTATAGATTTAAATGGCTACCCAATCTTGCAAAACCTTAGATTTTTCACAATTTGCGCATTAATATTGATAACCTAGTAGAGAGATTTTATATTTGTATAACTTAGTCAAATCTATCACAAAGTTAGATCACAAAACATGATTTATCCATTAACAAGAATTACCTAGGTTACAAATAAGGTTCGTGAAGATGCAAAATAGGTTGTAGAGCATTTCTTACATTGACATGATTGTAATACATTATAAATTGGAAATACAATATACAACAATGATGGAAATAACGATTGCATAATTGCAATTGCAAGTTGGAAATACAATACTAGATCCCACAACGATTATGATTTCGTGCAAACTTGTTATCATTGAGATTCGTCGCCATGAAAGATCAAATAGGACCTTTGGGTGAGATTGCTACTTTGGACAAGAGGGTTTTCTTCCTTCGACCTCTAATAGATCTATAGGTTTTTGTCCTCGAATCTGGGTGTTTGATATTAGGGTTTTTGAATATTTTTCATAATAATCTTATGTTCAAACTTTGAATTCTTAATAGCCACAAAAGAATGTCAAAGTGTGTGTTAAATGTCAATATCTTGTGATTGATATGCAACAAAGAGTGCTCATAGCTAATAGGCATTGTTTCCCCCTTAATTTGCACTTAAAACCATGCCACATGCACTTGGATGTATGCAAGAGGCATGGTGGAAAGTTTCTTGTGACTTGTAATGCCCTTTGTAATAATGGTGAGATCTTGTAGGTTTGAAACCCTAACTACCTTAGTAATAGCAACCACAATCACTTTCTTTATTTACATCACTAGATGTACACAGATCTATGCCCTAATTTTAAATAATGTTTTTAGGACAAAATAAAACACTTTTTGGAAGTTGCTACGTTAGATTTGAGCATTAATGGTGCTTTGAGACAAGTCAAAAGGTAGGTGAGATGAACATTGCAAATAAGTGGAAGTTTTAGAGTTTGAGAGTTGGAGATACCTCATCACATACCATTGGTTGGGGATTGGAGTTTGGGTAGAAGGCATGTTGGCAAGGTCAAGTCCGGAACTCTGACGAGGTAAGGGAAATGAGTGGGGGATGGATGTGAGGCATGCCTAGGTGAGGAAGTTCGACTTCTTGACAAGAGCCAAGGAAAATGTGGAGATGGAAGGAAAAGCATGTTGGGAGGAGGAAGTTCAAAAGTTCGACAAGCATAATGAAAACTAGAGTTGAGTGAAAAGACATGCTAGGATAGCGAAATCTAGAAGTTTGGCAAGGACCAAGGAAAGATCAAACTTGGATGAGAGGCATGCCTAGATAAGGAACTTTGAATCTTCAATGACCAATAAATGTTGAAAATTGAGGTGTTTATGTAGCTTAATACTTTGTAAAACTATTATACTTGCTAATCTAAATATGTATTCTTTGTTACAAATTATCTGATTAATTCATTTTATCATTTGTAAAATGAAGACAAAAGGTTGTAGAAGAATTAGACAGGATATTAGAAGATACACAACATATACCGTGGAGAAACCCTTTCGGGAAAAAACTCCACCAAGAATCAATGTATTATTTAATCTCTGAAGTAGATTACAATAACTCCAATTCTTGCTTGAGAATGCTTCTTTTGCCTTCACCAAATCTTCTTCACAACCTACAATAAAACTGATAATAACTCTCTTCAACTTGCTTGAGATAAATAGGCATTAATCAACTTTGTAAACTCCAAAAGAGTTACAATTACAATGCTCAATCCCTATCTCACAAAAGGTATGCCTATCTCTTGCAAATAGAGTTCTACCATGAAAAACAATGCCAAAACATGAGCTTCATCCATTTGGGCGTCCCAAATTGAAGTCACAACTGATCCTTGATTCCGTAGATATCTTCAAAGCTTATCCTCAAAGTAGGCGCCCAAGAATGGGCCCACTTAACTCAGCCTTCTGAAATATCTTAGCATGTAAAGGAGTTAACTCCAAGAAGCCAACTTGGGCACCCAAGGTGGGTCCAAGTCATTCTTTGTTAACTGAAACATTTCTCTCCACCATTCATGCAAGAATGGTCATCCCCTGTTAACTGAAGGTAGTCACCTGTTATCTGTCATGCAACTCAAGTCATTAGTCATGCATTCCAAGTTAACTGAAGTCAACTAGCATTCAACTAAAACTAACTGAAGATAACTGAACCGTAACTGAACTAAACTGAACTAAACTAAACTAAACTGATTCTGAACTGAACTGAACTGAATTGAACTAAACTTCATGCATGTAAACATCAATCCCTAACTCCTAGGATCTTTACATGCATTCAGAAGTGTTATCTTTTACTCCAAACAATTAACTTAACTCAACGTGGATGTCACCTTCCATGTGGGTGCCCCATGTGCTCCTATTATTTAGGAACTCATCTTGGATGCCCTCACATGCTCCTATCATTTAGAATTAATTACAAATGTCAATTAACATGATTATTTCATTCAAAATTAATCTCTTTCTAATCCTAGTGTTTGAGAACACTATCCAAAGACTTAGGAGATACATGAAATAAATGATGTTTAGGATTGCAATTAAATGGCATCCTATTTCCAACAATAAATACTTAGAAGGTTGGGCATGCCTCCTTATAGATTTCAGGGACCTTAGATTGTCATAATGGGAAAGAAGAATAACACACATACAAAATTGGACTAGGGGAGATGTGGGAAATAGGTAATTTGGTTCATAACACAAGTTATTACAAAAAGGGGACACGCTAAGTCCACCTTGCTCAACATTGCTTGCCCTTGAGCAATACAAATTCATATATTCTAGAATTCTTGTTCTTCCCAAGCAACATCCTCTATAGGTCAGTTCTTCCCATGTACCTGTTGATTTGTGACCACTCCACATCCCAGGTTTTCCACCCTTGTGATAATGATAGCATCCATTACCCTTATGAGAAACACCCCTCTTTGTGAACACTAAATGAATGCAAGACATGGCATCATAAACATACATTGCTATGCATTAAAACATTCCAAGGGTTAGATGTTGGGGTCTATTACAACAATACTCTCCCAAGTGCAACCATTTAACCATGTGGATTTATGCTTTGGAACATGTTTTATCAAGGTTCTTGCTACCTTCTTATTCACCCTTTTTGTTATGCATATTGTTAGTAGCTAATAACTTGTGTTGGGGATGAGTTCAACACTTGTCAATTGGAATAATCCTTGCCAAGGGCAACCATTAATTCTTTTGTATCTATCATTGGTCATGTTCCTAAGCAACCTAGGTAGCCCAATTACTTTTGGGAGAATTAATTCTACCTCATGATGTGCATTGAATTCAAGATGAATGGTAAAGGAACATGCATATTTGTTTATCTCATCCATAACAACATAACTCTAATCTTTACCATGTTCTTTGGGTAGACTCATGATGGGGTCCTTGAACACATGTTCCAAACTTGATGAGTAATAAATAGAGGGTGTAACAAACTTACACAAAAGTCATGTTCTCCTCCATTCTATTGGTACATGATGTTCCCTTTGTTGTGCTTAAGATCCTCATTCCCAAAGACCCTCAATGATAATCTCTCTCAAATAATTACAAATAATGTAGGGTCTATAATATCCCACCATGGGTATATCATGCACCATTTTCAAAATCTTTTGTTTCATCTTAGACCCACATACTAGAAAGAATCCATTCTTATATAGGATGCAACCACTTGCTACTACATTTGTTTCATCATGCACATTTCCATCTAAGATGTTAGTAGCAAATGTATCCTTGGTGTATTCCATCATGATAAAATTCTTCCAATCACCAAAGTTGACATAAACATAACAAAGGGTGGAAATCATAGAAAATGCATCAATAGTTGCATCCCTTTTTGCCCTTCATGCATTCTATTTCAAAATCATGACCTTGGAGTCTTCTTACCCATTCCAATTTTGAGAATTTGTAATTCCTCAACCTTAGACCTTCTTGTTATGTAGTTAGCTTCTACTATGCTATTATGATATTATCACAAATTGATAAACTCAAACCAAAGGATATCCATGAATTCATCTCAAAGAGTGGGTTATTAACAATCTAATGGAAATTAGAAGAAGATTGATTTTTTTTTGGTTTAAATCATTCTTCATGTTAGCCCAAATCCATGCAATTGCCCTCAAGCTGTTGCATTTGTTGGCCTTTAATTCCTTGACCCATTACCTCAATTATGCCTAACTTTAAGTGTTTCCCAAAAGTTGTTCTAAATCAAATTCCTCTTGGAATCTATCAAACTCTTGAATTGCTTGCTTAATCTTAATCCCTTGCTTTATTCTCTTGCTTCTTGACATTTGTTGTACCATTAAGCTATTCTTCTACCTCCAAAAGTGCTCCTTAGGTCTTCTCTAAAGTGTACTCGGTTGATTTAAGTTTAGAGATGAGTTCATCCACCTTGTCCTTCTTTTGTTTAGATGCCTTCATGGCCATTTTTCGCAATTTTGATGACCATATCTCTATCTTTAATCAAGTGTAAATATTCTGATTTCATCCTTTCTAAAGTATTCTTCATTACTTGTAAATCTATAAGAGTGATTGGATGCTTATTTACAACAACATTTACTTCATCTATCTTGTATGTCCTTTTAAAATCTAGAGTGAGCTCTTCAATTAGCCTTTTTGTATTATCCAACTCAATTAAGACTCACACCTCTTTCTCTTCTATTACCAACATTTGCTCTTTCCATTCATGTAGCTCCTTAGGCCATTGTGCATCATTCACAGGATCACATTTATTATCTTGCTTTTGGCTGCAAATTTTAACATCTTCACATGATATCTTGGAAATATTTCTATAAATAGGACAATTACTTGTAGATGCCACATGACCTATACTTACTGAGATATCTCTCCCTATGCAAGAATGATTGCATATCTAAACGGATGTAATTCTAATGCTGTTGATTTCTCATGTGCTCCACTTGAGTTAACCACCCAAGGGAAACTTTGAATCATCAACCTTTGACTCCTTTTCATGGGAAACTACACTATTGCTTCCCTAGCATGAAGGGTTCAACATCAACTAACTTCTTCAAATTATCATCAATGTTTAACTCTCTAGTTGCATCACTGCATATAATCTTTTGATAGGGATATTCTTCCAAATCAACCCTTCTTGCAATGGACCATGTTTTTTATGATGTTTTACAAGTTGCCATATCAACTATCAACTAACGCCTTCAAATCATCATCAATTTTGAACTCTCTAGCTACATTTCTACATTTAATCTTTCGATAGGGATATTCTTCCAAACCAACCCTTCTTGCAATGTAACATTTTTTTTATTATGTTTTACATAGGGAGGAGCCCTATAGTTCCCCCGCCCCACAGAGGGCAGAAGCATCAAAGGCAAAGGGACACGAGAGCATTGGCGAGGGTTTCATCCATTTATATAGTTTATCATGTTCCAATGCCATACCTCGTTGAAGAACCTGCCCAAAATTAGTTGATTCGCCACCATAAGCAAAAGCCCTCTTCTCTATTATTGCAATTGACCAAATGAAAGTAGCACCAATAGCCGTTGTTGGCCCAAAGTAGGTTTACCTTGTAGTGGTTGTAGTTTAACTCGTTGATTCACCACCAGTAGATTGAGATCCAAAGTAGCTAGTTGACCAAGTAAAAACAATGGTTTAGGACCTCGTAGGATATTCGGTTGTTGGTAGGGTGGAACCAAGAGTAGAAGCGATTGATGTTCCAATGCCAATTCCAGTTTTAGTACCAATGCTAGATTAAGATCCACAATAGAGGCATAGGCTACATGGGCAATGGTGCAGCAAGGGCTTCGGCCTAGGCATCCTTTCTTGTTAGAGAGAAAGCTCATTCTTTGGATCTAATGGATCGAGTTTTTGCTTTATTGAACATAAGTATAGACAACAACAAGGGCAAAGCCTATTGGAGAGATGGGGGAGATACCAGAACTACCTCATCCAACACCAACAATTATAGAAGGGGTGCTCGGTTCCAAATCCAATTGCTTATCTAGGTGACCCAAAACTAGTTGATTGGGAATTTGTTTACCTCGTTGACCTATAACCAGTTTACCCTATTTACCCAACAATGGATAGGAGCTGGCCCATAGGCCACATAGGTAGGGGAATAAACAAGGGTTGAAGAACAAATTATAGTCCCATCACCAGAAGTATAAGCCATATTCCAGTAGGCATCCCTTACATTTAATGAATCCTCATTATTCCTTCCGATTCCAATGACCCTTCTATAACCAGTTTACCCTATTTACCCAACAATGGATAGGAGTTGGCCCATAGGCCACAAAGGTAGGGGAATAAACAAGGGTTGAAAAACAAATTATAGTCCCATCACTGGAAGTATAAGCCATATTCTAGTAGGCATCCCTTACATTTAATGAATCCTCATTATTCCTTCCGATTCCAATGACCCTTCTAGTTGTTTTGAAATTTGGTCTTAGTCTACTTATAAGAACTCCACATTCTTCATTAGAGAGGTTTGATCCAATTTTTTTGATCTCAATGCTGTTATGCCCTTCTGCTCTTATTTACTCACGATCTTGGGAAAATAATACAAGCTCTTGATTGCCATTGTTGACATCCAAGGCGATAGTAAAGTATGGCATTTTTTTTCCATGATGAATTTTGGGAATGCCTTGAATTCCTAGATTCCATGCTATCATGTATGAGTAGTCTTGAGGCGGAGAGAAATGATTCACTTTCCATTTAGTCCCCTTCATCTTCTCATCAAGATGAAAACATTGTAAAGGCATATATGAAAGTGACACAATAAATCCATACTACTATCATCTTTCTTACCACCTTCTTCTATGGTAAGGTTAAGTAAGCTAACCTTTGTTGGTATAGGGGTGATAAAATGATCAATTGTTTCAACTTGCAATTCTAGGTTTGCATGCTTTGTGTTGGTAACTTGATTATTTGTACTATTAGAAATCAAGAAGATGTCTCTTTTTGTGTTAGATTGCATACCTTTCATTTGCATGGGATAGTATTTTAACATCTGCTTTCTTTCATATCCTTGCAACTTTTAATTATCTTATGACTCAATGCCCAATTATTGTAATTTTTGATTCATATAGTGGATTTATATACTCCCTTTTGAGAGTGGTGTCATTTATTACTTTTTCTCCTTGGACAAAAGTTGTATCCTCATACAAGGGATTTGTGTATTCCTTCCTAAAAGTGATGACTTCAATTTCTTGGAATGCTAATCTTTCATTAATTTCATTACAACAAACACTTCCTAGAGGCGAGAGCTCATTAGAGAACATTGAAATATTTGTTAAGGAATATTTACTTGCAACATCCGATGTGGATTCCTTTTGCTCCTTTGTCATTTCTTGAACCTCTATTTCCATTCTCTCATATTTTTCTTCTTCAAGCAAATTGTGCTTGAGAATACTCATCATAGGTTCATGTTCCATCATTTGTTCTTCTATTGCTTTAGTAGGTTTCTTTGGCTCTCCATCTAATATCATTTCATTTTTCCTTGACACTTGTGGCTTAACTCCCATGGTTCATTTCAAGAGAAGCATAGTCTCTTCTCAACTCATTTCTAGTATCTTCATTTATCTTTTTTGGATTGACTAGAGGTGTAGTCTGTTGAGGGGGCACATGATACCCCTTTTTGTGTGACCCTTCTTTTGAGCTACTCCCGAATGATGTCTTTGAAGATGATTTATTTTGTAATGCTAGTTGTGGCTTTTGTTCTACATGCTCTTCGTGCTATAGGGACACTCTCTTTCCCATATGCTTTAGGTAGAACTAGATAGTGTTTCCTTGATTCTTTTTTCTACACTTTTCCACCCTTTGTGTTTATTCACTTAGGACAGTTTTGGATAGAAAATTTTACATATTTTACAAATGACAACACTACCATCAATTTTTTTGGTAGATTTTGGTACCTTGCAAAACATTTAGTAGTCTCTTCTATTGATGATCTCATCAATTTCTTGAAGTTTAAAAACTAAATCTCTTTGAAGCTTTGTAGAGAGAGTTTCATATGCATTGAAAATGTTTTGAGCCTCTAGATTGGAATTGTTGGTAGGAAAACTAGCTTTGATACCATTATTATGTCCTTAAAAAAATATTATGCAAATATTACTTGTCTTATGTAGATGTTAATTTAAACCAATAGCTCTAATACCACAATATATGTCTTGGTTGAATATTATAGGGAAAATATTTAATAGATTTAATATTCTCGATTAGAACCCATAAACCCCAAGTTTCTTGTCACTTCTATTGATTTAACACCAATAAAATTTATCATTTAATTGATTTACCCTAATATAGCATGAACTTGGAATTTAATCTCAAAATTTGAATAATAATATTGAAACCCTAATGTTATAGGCTATAGTTTTAAATGTCTACCTGATCTTGCAAAACAATAGAATTCTCACAATTTACACACTAATATTAATAACCCAATAGAGATATTTCATATTTATATAATTTAATCAAATCTAACACAAACCCATATCACAAAACATGATTTATGTGTTCATTAATTGTCAAGGTTACAAATAAAGCCCATAAAGATGCAAAATAGGTTGTAGAGTATTTCTTGCATGCACAATACTATAATACAATATAAAAATTATTATGGAAATGGCAACAATTGGAAATACAATAACATACACCATTGATGGAAATAACAACTGCATAGCTACAACTACAAGATGTAATACAATACAATAATCCATGACAACTACGATGTTTGAAAACTCACTATCATTGAGATTTGTCACTAGGAAAGCTCAAATATGACCTATGTGTGAGATCGCTCCTTTGTCCAAGAGTATTTTCGTTCATTGGCACATAAGATCTTTAAGGTTTTTGTCCTTCAACCTCTAACAGATTCATCAATTTTTATCCTCAAATCAAAGGATTTGAACACAAGTGCTTAGAGTGGTTTCTAGTTAGTTTTTGAATATTTTTCATAATAATCTTCTATTTTGACTCTAAATCCTTAATACCCATAGAAAGAATGTTGAAAATTGCATTAAATGCTAATATCTTGTGATTGGTATGTAGCAAAGAGATCCCATACGTAATGGGTGTTGTTTTTTCCTTAAATCATGCTTGAAATTGTACCAAATGTGCTTGGATGTACATAAGAGGCAGGGGGAAAGTCTCCTATAGCCTGCAATGTCCTCTGCAATAATGGTGAGATGTCACATAGGTTTGAAACCCTAACTACCTTATTAATGGAAGTCATGATCACCTTTTTTTATTTATATTGTTAGATGTACATGTGGATTTGTGCCCTAATATTAAATAATGTTTTTTAGGTGGGATAAAACCCTTTTTGGAAGTTGTTGTGTTAGGTGAGATGAATAGGTCAGAGTTTTAGAGTTCAGGGGTCGAGGATACCTCGTGAGACATTCCATTGGTAGGAGGCATGTTGGCTGGGTCAAGTTAAAAACTCCAACAAGGCAAGGGAAGTGAGAGGGGGATGGATGCGAGGTATGCCTAGGTGAGGAACTTTGCCTTCTAGATAAGAACCAAGGAAAGGGTAGAGATGGAAGGAAAAGCATGTTGGGGGGAGGAAGTCCAAAAGTTCAACAAGCATAAGGAAAAGTGGAGTTGAGAAAAAAAGCATGTTGGGATGGTGAAGTCCGAAGGTTTGGCAAGGACCAAGGAAAGATCAAACTTGAATGAGAAGGCATGCCTAGATGAGGAACTTTGAACCTTCAACAATTGACAAATACTTAGAAGATTGGGCATGCCTCCTTGCTTATAGACTTTAAAGGCCTTAGATTGACACAATGGGAAATAAGAATAACATATACAAAATTGGACTAGGGGAGATGCAAGAAATAGGAAATAGGCATCATGGTCCATAACAAAAGTTATTACAAAAAGGGGACATGACATCCCCTGTCCCTAAGACCCATTCCCTATGTCCCTGTGTCCTTCGTTCTCCTCATCTCAAGACTTTGGAACATATAAAAAATAGCTTTGAACTTGAGGCAGATTATAACATCTAATATCTATAAAAAGTTCAAGGAGCATATACAATGTCTTTGTTTTCTTTTTCCTTTGTCGCATGTTCCCTTTTCAAGATTTTTTTAGAAAAATTACAAATCAAAATGTTTCATAGTTTGAGAAGAATCAAATATATGAACTTATAAGGGTCTAGAGTATATCAAAATATGCCTTGACTTTTCACTTACCTAAACAAATTCATAAATAATACCTAGGTCAAACACATAAGACTATGGGATAACAAAATCTGTATTAAATTGTCACTTCATTAAGTTTTTCCATTTTCATAAAAAAGATATCCTTTGGCATTTGGACTATAACATGCTTTGAGAGTTAGGAATTCTCTTCAAATATTTGCTTAGAATCATCCATAAAAAATGAAACCATTCAACCAAAATTTACTAGACTTGCCAAAATTCCTCTTCATGACATCATTCTTTACAAGTGTATTCATAAACATCCAAGTATATTCCCAATTTCGAGAATGCGCAACCAATGATAGGAAACCATTGTATTCCTCAAATCTATTCATCTTGGTACTCGAGGTACTAAATACATACCTTTCAACATGACCAAATTCTTTCCTTAGTTCTAATTCAGGCCCTCCCACCATAAATTTGGAAGGCACTTCAAACCCTCATGAGAAGGGTAAAAAGAAAACTAATTTGCACAATGTGTTGAAGAGCATTATTGCTACTATCCTTTAAATCTTTAACTAATCTTGTCCATTTGATATCTATGATTTAAACAAATGATAAATTTAAAAAACTATTTGAAAACTTGTTAAAAAATTGGACACAAACCCTCATGGGTTAGACAACAAAGAATTTCCAATCTCTTGAATTTTTCTTCTTCTTTGTCTAGGATGTATAGTCACAGTTACAAATTTCAAATTTACTTTCTTGAGTTACATATGTTCTACTCCTCTCTAACTTCTTGTCTTTGCTTCACTACCATTTTCTTTTCATTTTTAGAAACTCAAATTTATTTGATCATGGTATCAAAATCCTTTTATACTTTTTTGAAGATGCTATGGCCATTCATTGCAATCTAAAACATTATGTGTTATCTTATTTGTTTGCAAATAAGTTTCACTTCTAATAAAATTGGGGTGATTCAAACAATTGTCTTTATACCCTTGTTGGGTAGTCTATAGAACCACACTCTTGTTTATCTTTTTGTAGTTCCTTTTGGGTGGAGAACCATTATAACAAATATGATGTGTTTAATATGTGACAAAAACACCTTAGAAACTAGAAAATATCTTGCAATGATTTTATCAAAATTTTGATGTGCATACGATAAAAAAATTGCAATTTTGTGTTTAAGGCTTTGATGACCAAGCCAAACGTAATGATGATCTCTTTGATGTCTTTGTTGAGGCTTATGCTATTTGTGTTACAAGTGTATGGTGACACCACTAGTTTTCTACTATGTTGTAGATAGACAAGCAACATTATATTTCATTCATCATTGGAAAGACAAAAATATTTCAGTAAAACAATGTTATTTGACTAAAATCTACATAACATTATTTGCATACATAATGATAAAAATAATAAAACTTACCTTATTGAAAGTTGACATATGACCATTGACACCAATGGCTCCTAATGTTGAAGGTTCAACATCTATTTGTTCATCATCAAATGTGAATTTTAAGATTACCATTGGAATATAACAAAAAAAAATGTAGTATATGACACTATTTTGTTATAAATCACACACCTATGGACTCAATATGGTCGGATAATTAGGAGTTGAAGGGCTAATAGATGTAAGATGAATACTTTGACCCTAGAATTTTATATTACATACAATTTTTTACATTAATTTTCTTTCATAATAAATTAATATAGTTAATCTTAGATTTCAAAAGAAAATATAATAAATTGCACAACCCTATTAAAAATTACCTGTCAATCAATGTCAAAGGTCTTATCCAATAAATAATCAATCAACACCATATTATCTAATATAGATGTATCTTGCTATTGGCTCTATGTAGCATACTCCTAAAACTATGGAGCATTATCTCCAATTATCTCCAATTTGTGTATCTTGAGTATCCTCATACCTATAATCATAGATAGATACATAGGAATGACAAATGTGTGGTGATTGTTGATGTCTAGGAGCCTCACCCTCATTATATTGTGAAAGAGGCTTGCTATGCTATAGTAAGGTTTGTGTGAGGGAAATGATAGATTGTAATGTCTCTACCTTAACACTCTCCTTCATACCAGATGTGATTGTGATGTGATGAATAGATGGCCTAGATTGGGGTCTCAGTGGCTATCATGGGGACAATATGTCCCCTCTCTATTCTATATAGAGCCTATGCCTCTATCCTAGAAATCACACATATCAAAATAATTTAGAATCTTCTTGAGGATGAACTCACAATAAAGTTTCTTAAATAAATATTGTGGTACATCATTATTGTTGCATGGGGGATGGTCAAATACCATCCACAACATTTTCCAAAAAATATCTCTTATTACTACTTGTTGGCACCAACGAATAGGAATTGTTTTGCAACTTCCATGCATGGGTGCATTGGTTCTCAGATTAACAAAAAATTCATACAAATCACAGGGTTTCAAAAATTTATTTTCTTTCGCTTATTTATATGAAAATTTTGTAGAAATAAATTGTTGTGAATTATCCATATGATTTCACTTTGTGTTTATTTCTCTATTAAACAAATTTATGTGAAAAATAATAAGATTTCAAGGATATAGAAAGGGCACTCCAATGCCTACTTATTAGATTAATATTTTTTAACATTTTCACCTATGTTTGAAGTCTTTTTTGTTTGTTTCAATTTTCCCTAGTATATTTGTTTGTGCCTTATGAGGATGATGGGGAATGGATGGAGTTTGAAGAGGGTTTGGAGATTGTGGGGCCCTCTTCTATACACATACTGATGTCTCTAGCTTCCTCAATGGGTAGGGGTGACCTGTCTTGTAAATGCATGGGTGCTAAAGGGAGATGGAGCTTATCATCAACAAGTGTGTTATTTTCAAATTCCAATTCAAGTGTTTCCTAAAAATGGGAGGATTTTTCTTGCTCCCCAAAATATGTTGAGGTGTGCAATAGGATCTTAAAGCCATTTTTTTGGTCTCTAAAAGGAATGTGGTTGTGGGCTTGTAAAATCTCAAGTATAAGTTCATCATTTTGAAATGTATCAAAGGCAAGGAGATCATGTTGGTCCTAATCGAAAAGTTTAGGATATTGAAGGTCAAGTTGGATAGTGAGGATAAAATGACCACAAAATAGGTTTGTGGCTACCTTATTGTCACCAATATTATAGGAGGTGTGTTTAGTGTCATTAGGGATGTCAACAAAGGCATCATACTCATCATAGGAATCATATTCAAGCCTTGTAGTGCTGTCAGTTTTTGGTAGATACATAGGATGAAGAGGGCCTTGCCCATTGAAGCCAATACCCTTTCCTTTATAGTTCATGTTATTGCACATTCACAATGGAATGGTATACCTATTCTCCTTGAAGCAAGAGTCATATTCTTTGCCTTTGTAATGCCATTTTGAATCAAAGTAACTGTATTTGCATGAACAAGGTAATTGCCATATATGAAGGTAGTGGGCTATTTTTACATCATGAGCAAGGGATTTTGTGATTTAGGCCGAGTTTGACCAAAGGATAAGTGCCACATGGGAAGTTTGGAAATGTGGAGGGATTCATGGATTTGGTGCTCTCCACATACTTTATCAAGGATTTTAAATGTGGATTTGAGGAATTTTGCCACATTGTTGGATATGAGGAGGTGGAAGGGAGATCACTAGGATAAATGTAGGATTTACATGTAGTTGATGTAGATTTGAGAACAACCTAAAAATATGGACAATGGTGGCTTTATTATATTGGCCCTCTAATATTTTACAATATTGGAAGGGGTGAATATCACCAAAAATAATCAAGCATTTTATGGGAATTTGAGGCATTGATGGAAAGTGGATGGGATTGCTTTCATCATATGAATCCATGACCATCCTAGAAGTAAATTATAGGGAAGATCCAAATCTATGCATGGTGTAATATGGGAAATTGATTCTGACAAAGGAAAGAGCCTTCCTTGAGAACCAATCTCCTATATTAACATTAGGATGAATCGGACAATTTTTTTTGTAGTTTGAAAAATCCTATTTATGGTTATAACTAGAAATTTGAATCAAATATTACAATTTCAATACAAAATATTCAATTATAGTAGACTATCAAAAAAATATTTTTCATCAATGAAAAGTAAAAGCCAATTTATGTAGAAATAGAAAGTACAAGTCATAAAGATAATTTTGTAGCCTTCTGGAAGTCTCGACCATGACACTAGCATGTAGCGTAAACATCCTAGTGGCATGTTGTCGTCTTGCACAAATAAATGACTAAAAATATAGAATGCTCTTATGAGACCAATGCATACCAAAATTATAGATACAAAAAAAGTAAAATAAAGTGAGCCACAAAACCCCAACTATCAAATTTAAATTAAAACAATTTGCAAGAGATATCACCAAGGATGTTTGATTTCTTCTAGCTAGAGGAAAACTTGCATGCAAAAGGAGAAATTTTTTGGGGTAACTGTTTAGTGGCTTGGCTTAGTCAAACCTCAACTTTCGTGTTTCCACCTCCACAAACAACCAGGATTAATTTGATACAAGATTTATATAAGAGATAGCAGTAAAAATTGATTAAGAAAAATATATTGTTGATGATTCAGATGATAGATTTGAATATATTATGCTAAAGCAAAAAATATCTAGTTGCTAGCATAGAAAACCTCTTTAATAATAAAAAGAGAGAAAACATAACAACATATCTCTCACCAAGAAGTTGCAGACAACCTCCAAAGTGGATTGTAAAGTTGTAGTATTATTGTATTCTCAATCTCATCACAATTAAATGACATGCAAGATGCCAACATAGTGTTGTTACTTCAAAAACTTGGAAAGCTTCAAGAAAGTTACAAAACCAAGGCTAAAGCATAGCATGAGTGTTCAAGAACAAGAGAGAATGCGAGATTTTTTTTTACAAAATAGCAAGTTGTGGATTTTCTACCAAGTTAGACTACCATACAAGAGCATTACATTCGAAATATTCTCGAGAATGTAGCGTTTCGTCAACCACTTGAATTGGGAATTTTTGCAGGACATTAGCATGCCACACAAATGTCTACGTGTAGCACTTTTGTTTGGGAAATATGGACTCAAAACTCCAAGATCATCATAATTTTACTAGACATGGGATATTTTGGTGTCAAAATTTTATATTTAAACTATTTCTATATCATGAGCCAAAAGGAAGGACATTACATAGTGTGAAATTGTAGGGTATGCAATTATCTGCACTACATTTTCCCTCACTTTAGCAGACATATGCACTGTACTAAATATGCATGCCAAAGTAAAAATGATTTAAAATTAAGAATTACCAAAGGATATTGTAGAGGGAGAAGGATATTCAATCCACAAGGATATGTCCCCAAGGAAAGAAGATCTGCAAAACAACCAAAATATCCTACACAAGACATAAATGTTAATGCAAACAAAATCACATAAAACTTGTTAGCTAAAAGAGACACATCAAGAAAAAAGATCACAAAATAAACATTCATGCAAGAACATAGAAAAAACATACAGAACTTAGCTAAAAAGAGAAAGAGAGATATTAAGAAGAGTATAAGATTAAATATTTTGATAAAAAAGTTTGATAAATGATTTTGATAAGTATGGCTAGCAAGTTGTGTTATGCTAGAGACCATACAACAATTTTGATTCATCATGGTTGTTGCAAGCTATATTGCAAAACAACTATGGAAATGAGAGGACATATGAACACCGATAGCCTAACAAGTTGTGCTATACTAGGTGGTTCATATGCTATAAAGTTGCTTATAAATATTTTTGATTTAAGATAATAATGTGACTATGCATTGTGATAGTCACCCCTTAAAATTATTGCATCACTTTTGGAGTGCAAATATTTTAAGGAGAGAGATGACAAAGATAGATTCTCAAGGAAGCATCACAAAGCAGGATGTTGTGTCATGAAACATAATAAATTGTGCACATGAAATTCCATTACACAATGTAGGGATGACACATAAAATCCACAACATCACTTGCATCAAAAACACTAAGAAATTCATATATTTGGGGTTACTATGAAGATTTGATTAATGTGTATATGATTAGATTAAAATTTTGAATAGTCATCATTCCCCAAGTGTAGTGGAACTATAAACACAAAGGAAGTCACATTTAAAAAAATAATTTTTTGGGTCAATATGGAAGAGACCTAATTGTCTCAAGGCTTTGCATTGTCCCTAAAATAAAAAAGATCATTGTATGACATATAGTAGAATGATGATACAAATGAAATAATTTACAAACCTTCATCTCTCATGTATCCATGTAACTATAAGGGTATCATGGGTCCTCCAGGTAATATTAACAAAAAATATACAAATAAGCACAGGCGAAAGCACAAATAAAGCACACACTCAAAACAACGAAGATCTAATGATAAGAGGAGTATTGATTTAAAGTAATTCCTCAAACAGATCATTGGTATCCCAATCTTGATCTAAGGGGAGAGAGGTCAAGCTTGTAAATGAAGTACTATTAAGGCAGTACTAGGTGTCTTTCCCACAACAAGAGCCAAAGAATTAGCTGCAAGCACAACATTGTCTTAGACATCCTCTGAAGTGAGTGTCAGTGATTTTGTGAAAGTTGTAGACAATGTTAGAATATCTCCTATGGAATCGAATAGATTCTCCCCTTGAGGAGAAGATGGTGAGTCACTATCAGAATAAACGACAAGAGGATTGTCACTACTACTCACATGAATAGGAGCAATGATAGGCACAAAAAAATTTCACACTTCTTTTATAAACTAATGAAGAAGGATTTGAATGTGATGGAGAAGGTGGCTTTGGTTTTTTTTGTGATGGGGTGGAGTTGGATAATGCTATGGTTTTTTCTTGGGAGGTGGGTGAGGGATATTGATATCAATAGTGGCAGGACAAAGAACATCTAGAAAAATTTCATGATGGGTGCACTGGAATGGTACTAAGTTAGAAAGTGTAGCACTAGATATTACATATGTATTTGGAATGTCTATCGGCTAAAAAAATGGTGGAATGCTAAGAAGTTTTGGAATCAGGGGTCGTTCCATCAAAGGAATTATGAAAAATTGCACCCCCTTTAGATGAGGTTCATCAGGATCTCGAGAAGGAATAGGAGATGGTGCAGAAGAAAAAACCACTAATGGTGGAGATGGAGTAGAAGCGAGCATTACTAAAGCCAGAGGTGGTTGCATTGGAGGAGGATGTTCAGATTCAAGTATTTGCATAGTAGCCTATTCACAGACCAACACATGTTGATGACGCTTACGCTCATGCACAAGTTGATTATGTCGATGATGGGGTCCATGCATAGTTGTTAGAGGGGGATCACTCTACTTCAATTGTGTGGATGTATTCACTTTTGGGATAAAAGGAAGAATAGTTTTAGTAGGTGGAGGGAGAGATCTAGGGTGCATAGTCCATGGCCTGCATCATGGGTGCCTTTCCTTTTTTTTATCATAGGGATAGTGGAGGAACATAAGGAACCACTAGAGGACAAGGCATGGGTGGTGCGTGGGAAGATTTTTTTCCATCAGGTTGCTTACCTTTCACTATCAGAGGGGTAGGTCTAGGAATAACAAGAGCCACAAGAGGAAATACGATTTGTGGGGAATATTTACCCAATGTAGGTTTCTTTCCCTTGTTGCCATTTCAAACATTTGGGGGAATAAGAGGTGCCACCAAAGGTTGGGAAACCTTAGGGATAATGGGAGGTCTACTTGATGGAGCATGCTTATCTTTAGCCATCGAAGAGGTAGACATAAAGATAGGGACGTGCTGCGATGGAGAGACTGAAGGGAAAGCGACGATCAGAGATGAAGAAGATAGAGTTGTGGAAGAAGGTGCTAAACAACCCATTTTGAATTTTGAATACACTTTAAATAGTAGATTGTCTTGAGGTTATATAGGACCTAGAGGAAATGCCCAAAAATGATCAAGACAAAACCCTCCATCTAACACAAGTGGCCTATGTCTAGTGTGTTGGATAGTATGCACTATGTTGTTAGGAGGAAAGTTTAGACATTTGTGTAACATAGAAGCAACTACATTCATGGAAGTTATCCATGGAATGCCCAAATTCACTTTGAATAAGTTGAATTTGGGCATAACAACAAATACGGTTTCCATCGACTTGGGTCCAACTTGGACCATTAAGTGATGGAATCCATAGAAAGAAGAGAGGCCATCATATGTATGAATGGTCATCGAAGAATCATCATATTTTTCTTTATGGATTTTGTTGATAAAGAGAAATTATATTATAATATTTACCTTACTGGTAGGATCAATGAGAACACCATTAATGATCTCATTAAAATGAGCAAGGATATAAAGAGGTCCTTTATCTATAGTCATGGGAAAATCATTTATAGAAAAAGATATGGTAGGCATGGTGATATCACATGCCAGATGTGAGCCCTTGGCAATATCAACCATACCCACCATTTTTTTCATTTTGCTTTTAGAAGTTATAGAAGGCAGAGCACCAATTGAAATAAAGTTACTAGAATGTGAAGGGAAAGGATTAGTGTAGATTTAAAGCTCATGATTCGGATTGAAAACTAATTTATTAGCGATTCATTTCTTTCCATGTATCCAAATGTTACCTGCATCGATGTGGTCTTGTACCAAATGGCGAAGAGACATATGTATCACTTGGTATCATGGCTAGGGACACGATGAAACTGACATAAGGTTTTTGGATCGTACTAGGCTGGATAAGGCTAATTAGTTGGAAGAGGTTTTATTCAGGAAGTGAAATTAACTTATCTTTTAGTAGCTTCTACATAATACTATACAAAGAATCAAATAATTTTGTAAACGATCTATGCCTTGGGGTACTACAGCTAAGACCCCATAATCCTTTGGTATAGTAATTATGTTTGTTTGTTGAGTAAATGGTTTGTTTATCTTATAATTTGTAGAGGAAGATGCACCACCCTGATTATCTGAGTGAGTCAATGAGGTCGATCCCTCATACTGACTAACAAATTGTTGATTACCTCTCAAGATATTGCAAAGATGAGCAAAAGAATCGTATTTCATCAATAATATTTTATCCCTAAGCATTGGCTACAAGTTTTTGATAGATACATGTTGTACATTGGAATAAGGGAATTTGTGAAAATAATGATTGATATCTAAAAATAAAGTCTTATCACTTTCTCAGTAGGTCCCTTCTTGCAATGGACGAGATTAGTGAACGTGATATGCAGTCTAATGTTCACTTGGAAATGTTGGAGAAATTGATTGATTAATTGCTCGAATGTATAAATAGAGTTGTTAGGGGGGAGAAAAACCAATCCAACACAGTATATTTTAAAGACCACAAGAATAGTTTAGCTAACAACGCATCCTGAAAAATGAAATCACTACATAATGCACAATGAACACAAAAACATGACTCAGGCACTATATTTCTCAAAGTGAGGTGCTTCAAAGCCTCGAGGAAAAGCAGTGTTGAGGATATGCAAGGCTAATGGGTTTCATCTATAATATGGATGACTTAATTGTTGGGAAGAAGTGTTGCGTAAAGCTAGCAATTTGGTTTTATAATTGGCCAACATTTTGTAAAAGTTGGTTTAGGATGAGATCTTCTGTATGGGTATATGCAATAGATGTTTGGATGGTAGATATGGCGATTCTAGAGGTAAGGAAATGAGAAGCACCAAGACCTAACCCAAGAAAGCTTGAGGAAGAACTAGAGGAACAACCCACAAAAATCCTGAATAAGTTGCAACTACTGTTGCCATAGGTGTTGTTGTCACCATATGAACAATGGGCATTGACATCATCATAGATATTTGTGTGCCAGTAATGTTAGAATGTGAATCTTGTGGATTTTCTAAGATTGAAGTATAGGATGGGGAATTGCTATGCACAATGTGCACCAAACTCTGAAGAAATTCAAGCATTTTGTTATAAAAATCAACATATTGTGGACAATAGGCACTCCTTGTGAAAACATATCATTAGATAGAGCATTTTGAAAGTCACACAAATTTTCTTCTAAAGTTTGAATCTGTTCAAAATCCACCCTTAGGACAACATCATGATCAACATAACCCCTCGAAGAGGGGGATGAGACAGTTGGTGAAGCAAGATTAGCAAAAATACAATGAGGAGGTGAATTAGGATAGTTAGACATGCCCATTTTGAATTGTTCTTTAGAGAAATCCGATGCAGCCCGGATAGGAGTATGCAAAGGTTTAAAATGTGACATATTTAGATTGCAAATACTACTTCTAAATATGTTATCCGAAGAAAGAGATTGGGTTGTAAATATCATAAGATTATTTATGACACTTAATTGAGCTTTAATGCAGATAGTACAATCAAAAGAGGTTTTAGCAATTTATTTTGTGTTTATGCTATAAAAGAAGTTTATGTTTTTGAGAGTCTAGAAATGTTTTTTTCTTTTCACTAAGGTTTCAAGTGTACAAGTGTTAGGTTCATCGAAATGTAATATGGAAAATTGATTTTGGCAAAGGAAATAACCTTCCTTGAGAACCAATCTCCTATATTAACATTAGGATGAATCAAACAATCTGTTTTATAGTTTGATTTTTTTTTTTATGGTTGTAACTGAAAATTTGAATCAATATTACAATTTAATACAAAATATCCAATTATAATAAATAGTAAAAAATATATATTTTTGTAATGGAAAAAAAATATAATTTCTATAGAAATGGAAAGCTTAGGTCATAAAGATGATTTTTTAGTCTTCTAGAAGTCTTGGCCATAGACACTAGCATGTAGCGTAGAAGTCCTCACAACACATTGTAATCTTGCATAGACAAAGGACTTAAAATACATAATGCTCTATGATTTGTATGCATACACAAATAAGAAACAAATTGCGAGAGCAATGTATATAAAAGGTACAAAAATAATAGAAGTGAAAGAAAATGAGCCACAAAACCCCAACTATACAATTTAAATTAAAACAACAAAAATGCAAGAGATCACTAGGGATGTTTTATTTCTTCCATCTAGAGGAAAAACTACAAACAAAATAAGGAGAAAATGTTTGGGGTGGTTGTTTAGGGGCTTATCTTAGTCAAACCCCTATTTTGGTGTTTCCACCTCCATAGATAGCCAAGATTGATTTGATAAAATATTTATAAAAGATATAATAGTAAATATTGATTAAAATAAGATATAGCGCCAATGGTTTAGATGATATATTTGAACATATTATGCTAACACCAAAGACATCTATCTGCTAGCATAGAAAACCTTTTTAATAATGAAAAGGGAGACAACAAAACAATAAATCTTTCATCGAGAAGTTGCATGCAACCTCCAAAGTGGATTATATTGCTGCAATATTGATGTTTTACTCAATCTCATCACAAAGAAATGACATGCAAGATGCCAAGAGAGTGTTGTTACTTCAAAAACGTGGAAAGCTTCAAGAAAGATGCAAAACCAAGGCTAAAGCATAGCGTGATCATTCAAGAGAGAGAATGTGAGAAAAACATTCTTTTTAACAAAATAACAAGTCACCGCTTTTTTGTCAAGTGTGACTGCCACACAAAAGTGTTACATTCAAAATATTCTCCGGAATGTAATGTTCCAATGACCACTTGAATCACGAATTTTTGTGGGACATTAGAGCATTGCGTAGATGTTTGTGTGTACCACTCTTGTTTAGGAAATATGGACTCAACTTTGAGATCATCATAATTTTGCTAGAAAAGGGATATTTTAGTGCCAACATTTTATATTTAAACTATTTTTATATCATTAGCCAAAAGAGAGGACATTACGTAGTGTGAAATTGTAGGGTATGCAATTTCCTACACCAAACATGGTATATGGTCTGCTTCAATACAAGTCCTACCTCAATAGGAAGGTGGATAGTCCTAGTTGATTCTCTTCTTACATTGCCATGTTCTTTGATGGTAATAGTTTGAGGACCTAAAGCTATCATTGAATATCCCAACTACTACACCAACCTCAATGTACAATATTAAGGTCAGATCCATTGTCAATGAGTACTCATTGGATCTTATGGTTGGATATGATGTATTTGATGTAAAGATGAAAATTGTGTGAAGGTTCAATGGAAGTGATATCATTAGGGGAGAAAGTGAGGCAACAATTAGTGGAGAGATGGCCCACAAGGGCTTGGAAGTGTGAGGAATTAATGTTGGTAGGCACATGGGATTTTTTAATGATTCAATTTAAGATATCCCTATGAGTAGGGGATGTGCAAAGGATTTCAACGGTTGATATTTGGGTGGGTGCCAACCCAAGATGGTCAATGAGGTCATATTGCTTGTTAGGATTGGCCAAAGGAGGGCCTTGGGTATTGAATCTACCACATCAAATAGTAACGAGATAGTTGAATGATTTGAATTTATAGTGTGAATTCTCTCATCTAATTGTTCTATGTGGCCAACAATGAAATTGTAGTTATGAGAGGCTTTATGATAATGGATGTTATGGATGTGGGAATCCCAACCTTGTTTTTTCTTATTGGAAGAACATTATTGACTATGTTAAGGAAAAGAATTTTGATATATCCCCATGTCTTGATTGGGTGAGGAATTGGATTGGACTTTGATTTCAAACTCACCTCTATCAATAGTGTCTCGTGTGTAATGTTTTAATTTTATACAATTTCCTATAGCATGACCTTTGATTTTGTGATAGTCACAAAATTCATCCTCCTTATATGGGAAGGGCTTAGGATGTTTTTCATTGAAAGGTCACTTGAGGGGGTACATGACTGTGTTGGCCTCAACAAGTTGATGGAAGACTATCTCAATCAGTTCCCTTAGAAGTGTGAATTATCTCCATTTTCTCTTAGGTTTGGGTGGTGTATAAGGAATGGTGATGGATGGAGGATGTTGGAGGTTTTGCACATGCTTTAAGTTGATGAACCCATCATTGAATACATTCTTGTTTTTGCTAAAGCAATTAGGTTTATCATTTTGATATTTGGTACTTTGAATAAATTTTGATTAGTGCTTTAGTAATAAGGAATTTTTCAATATGGATGCCCTCTTCAATTATCTCATTGAAAGTGGTTGCACATTGCACTTGTTGATGGAAGGCTATTTTAGGATTAAGGTTAGTTAAAAAGATGTATACTAATGATTTATTTGGTATGGGCCATGGGAATCTACTAGCCAAAGCTCTCCACCACTAAAGAAATGATGAAAAAATCTCCCCTAATTGGTGCTTGGTGTTGCATAGGTTCATTATGGTCAAATCATGCTCCATGTTATAAGATAAATATTTAGCAATTTTTCTATGAGATCACCAATGGATGTGATGGACCCTTTAGGTTGATGCAAGAATCATTTGAGTGCTTGGCCACCTAGGCTATAGGGGAATAAGTGATGTAGGAGCATCCCTAGTTGTAAAGCAATCTTGTATCAACCAAAAACATTTATTTTCTTGCAATTCAGTTCATAGTTGTCTCATCAGTTTCCTCCACATTTTACTACATTATCATTTCTTAGCTTGCAGAGTAGGAAATGGGTTCTACATGAGGCCGTCTTCAACATATCCAGATTTCAAATGATTTGCATTTGTTTGCAGAAATTTATCGCTCTTAGAATTTCACTGTTAATTCTTTGACATAGAATTCAAGGCCTAGTTGGATTAGGCTTTTTGTGCGGAACTTTTTCAGAATGTGTAAAGCTTAATGGAACATCATACAAGGCATTTTAGGTCCAAGGGAACTTTCTTGGAGATCCACAATACATTTCCATCTTCCAATGGGTATCTTCTCATGTTCATTGGCTGACCTACACGTTTGATCTTGTATTAGGGTTGTAAGCCCTTGAGGCCAACTCAAATCATAATTGGAGCTAGAGATCCATATTATAATCCTTTAGAAGGAATGAGTTAGTTCACAATTTCTCATTTATTAGTAGATAGGAAGTAGACTAGAAGGTCACAATAAGGCCTTGTGCCAATTGCAATATCTTGTAATGCTCTTGCGGTAGGCTTGTGAGCCCTAGTCATTCTGCATATGAGGCATATGATGCATGTAAGACTACACATTATTGAATCAATGATAATTCTTGTTTGTTGAGTATTTCTTGTTTTATTTATGTTGTGTTGAACTCTAGGTTGCATGGTTGGATAGTCCTTTCTTGAACCCTCCATCCATGATTGCACCAAGTGGTATCAGAGCAAGTTTGTGAGTCCTTTAGGAAAGAAGGCATTCCTTGTGGTGAACAAATCATTGACTTGAGGTAGCTTGCAAGTGTTTTCAACCAAGCACTGATTATGAGGTAGTTGAGACCTTGTAGCTAGATAAGATCGTTTAATTGAAGCAATTGCACCAGATCCAAGGGGAGAGATCCCACCAAGGAGAGTGCTTGTTATGGAAAATGTTGCGGGATGAATGGATGAAATGTTGGAGATGAAGAGGAAAATGAGAGTTAAGTTGGATGTTGTAGAAGGAGATAGAAGGGGAGGTCTAAACCCTAGACATGAGGATGAAAGTGATGAATTAGATCATGCTACAAATCAAAATGAAGAAAACCTGGAAGAAGAAGAATACTTAGATCAGACAAAGATATTGAAATCTATTTCCAAGATTGGTAAGACCTAGAGTTAAAATTCAAAATTACTTAAGAAATTTAAACCCCAAGGAATTGATTGATTAGATCAATGATATGGAAGAATACTTTGAGTATGAAGAAATTGAAGATTTGGAAAGAGTGAGATTTTAAAAAACTAAGTTAAAAGGACATGCTTCTACATAGTGGAAAGAAGTTCAATTGGATATAAATAGGAGGAGAAAGGAGAAAATCACAAAGTGGGATAGGATGGTGACAAGGTTGAAGAATCAATTTATACTTGTTGATTATGAGCTTGAATAGTTGAAAAGATTGCAAAACCTGAGGCAAAAGGAGAAGTCTGTGAAGGAGTATATTGAAGAATTCTACAAGATGATCATCAGGGTTGGACATAGTGAAGCAAGGAAGGAGAAGGTTATGTGGTATATCAAGGGAATAAGAACAAACATCCAAGAAGAGTTGAGCCTGATGAAGATGACAACAATTGAAGAAGCATACCAATTTGAGTTGAAGGTAGATGAAAAGTTGAATAAGAAGTTTGAAAAAAGATAGAGAAGTGAAAGAGGAAGATTCCAGAGAAGCGGATCATGATCCAGAGAGAGAAGATCATACATGGAGAAAAACAAGGATGGGAAACCCTACCACAGTGAAGAGAAGGGTAACTATTCATATAGTAGAGGAAGATAGGACATTGATTTCTACCACAATGATAGAGATCATAATTCCTATTGCAATGATGGATATAGGAGAGATGAAGGAAGATCTGAGAAGAGACCATTTAGAGGCACTTTTTTCAAGTGTGGAGGTGAAGGACATAAAGCATTTGAATGTCATCAGGGAAGTATTGGAAAGAGGACTAAGAATATTGGGAGAACAACTTATGTGGATGAAGAACCTGTTGGGTTTGCTAGTTCGGTTGGGAAACCAGAGAAAGGCGAGTCATTAGTAATGGGAAGAGCTTTGTTGCATGAAGAAGTGACCGAGGAACCACCACAAAGGAAGAATTTGTTCAGGACAAGATGTAAATCTAGAGGAAAGGTATGCAAAGTTATCATTGGTAGTACAGATAATCTAGTTTCATAAGAGATTGCAACCAAGTTGAATTTGAAGAGATTGAAACATCCAAAGCCCTACAAGATAGAATGGGTTTAGGATGAACATAAGATCTTGGTAAGTGAGCAGTGTTTGGTGAAATTTCGTATAGGATCATATAATGATGAAGTGTTGTGTGATATTATGCCCATGGATGCATGCCATTTATTGTTAGGAAGATGATGGAAATATGATAGAAACACAATTCATTATGGAAGGAAGAATACATATAGCGTGACTTCAACTGGTAAGAGACATGTATTGATACCTTTGGGAGAAGAGGACAAAAGTGAAGTTTGTGACACTTCTAGACTATGTTTGGTAAATGGAAGGAAGTTTCTAGAAGGATTGAGGCATGAGGACATGTGTTTTACATTGTTTCCAAAAAAGTGCAATAATCAGGAGACAAAGAATTCTACCACAAAGGAAGGAGATCCACCGTAGATTGAAGTAGAAAAATTGTTGACATAATATTAGGATATCATATCAAAGAATGTACCAGATGGATTACCACTAGTTTGGAGCATCATTAATTATATAGATCTAATATTGGGAGCAAGTTTTCCTAACAAAGTGACACATAGATGACACTTGCAAAAAATACAGAGCTAAACCAATAAATACAAGAATTGTTGAAGAATGGATTGGTCAGAGAGAGCTTAAGCCCATGTGTGGTACTTGTTGTACTGACACCAAAGAAAGATGGAGAATGGAGAATGTGTAAAAACTTGAGAGAAATCAATAGGATCATAGTCAAGTATAGGTTTCCATTGCCAATAATGGATGACATGATGGAATATTTGAGTGGAGCAAAGTATTCCACAAAAAATGACCTGAAAAGTGGATATCATCAAATCAGGACTAGAGAATGAGATGAGTGGAAGACTACATTTAAGACCAATGAAGGGTTGTATGAATGGTTATTGGTGCCCTTTGGACTAACCAATGTACCTAGCAATTTCATGAGGTTGATGAACGAAGTACTGAAGCAATTCTTGGGTAAGTTTTTTATTGTTTACTTGGATGGTATTCTAATTTTTACTAAGAATAAAGAAGAACATTTATGGCACATCAAACAAGTATTATAGAGGTTGAGAGAAGATAATTTTTTGATAAACATCAAGAAGTGTAGCTTTATGAAGATAGAGTTGGTGCACTTGGGTTTTGTCATTTCTGTTGAAGGATTGAAGATGGATGTTGAGAAGGTTAGAGAAATTATTGAGTGGTCTGCACCAGTGAACATTGGAGAGGTAAGATCATTCTATGGACTAGCAAGTTTCTACCAAAAACTCATTACAAGATTTAGTAGCATTTGCACACCCATGAAAAAAACAATGGGAGGAGATAGGAAAGACTTTAAGTGGAGATACATAGCATAAAGAAGTTTTGAATTGTTGAAGCAAAAGGTGATAGAGCAAAGCATTACCAAATTTTGATAAAGTATTTCAAGTTGATTGTGATGCCAATGGGAATGTAATAGGACCAGTATTGAGTCAAGAGGAAGACCCATAGCTTATTTCAATGAGAAGATGAATGATGCTAGAAGGAGATATTCAGTTTATGATCAAGAGTTCTATGCCATAATTCAAGCCTTGAAGAAGTGAGGACATTATTTGTTTTCTAAGGAGTTTGTGTTGTATATTGATCATCAAGCTTTGCAGTATTTGAACAGTCATGGTAAGTTGAACTAGAGACATATGAGATTGGTTGAATTCTTGTAGAGTTATACATTTGTGTTCAAGCATAGGAGTGGTAAGTCAAATAAAGTTGTAGATGCATTGAGTGGGAGAAGGAATTTGTTGACAAGAATGAAGATAGAAGTATTGGGTTTTGAAGAACTAAAACATGTGCATGAGGATGATCTATATTTTGCTAAAGCATGGAAGGCATGTAAGGAACTAGTAGTGATAGATAAGAGTCAATGGTTGGATTGTTTTATTTAGGAAGACATGTTGTTCAAGGGAAATTAATTGTGTATTTCAAGGAGTTCAATGAGGGAAATTTTGATTAAGGAGAAGCATAGTGAGGACTGGCAAGATATTTTGGGGTAGATAATACAATAGCTTTGGTGAGTAAGCACTATTTTTGGCTGTAGATATATAAGGATGTCAGGAAGTATGTTCAAGGTTGCATAATTTGTCAAGTTAAAAAAGGGAGTAGTCAGAATACTGGATTGTATAAGCCTTTGACAATACCGAAGAGACCTTGGGAAGACATTAGCATGAATTTCATATTGGGATCACCAAGAACACAGAGGATATGATTCTATAATGGTGGTAGTGGAAAAATTTTCTAAGATGATAGATTTCATTCCTTGCAAGAAGACTAATGATGTTGTGCATGTTGCTGACTTCTTTTTCAAGGAGATTGTGAGATTGCATGGACTACCAAGGAGTATAGTTTCAGACAGGACACCAAGTTCATTGGATACTTTTGAAGAACATTGTGGAAGAAGATGAAGATAGACCTAAATTTCAGCTCAGCATATCACCGCAAATAGTTGGGAAAATAAAGGTAGTAAACAAGAGTTTGGGTAACTTATTGAGATGTTTGGTTGGAGATAAAGCAGGAAATTGGGACAGTTCTACCGCAAGCAGAGTTTGCATACAATAATTCAATAAACTAGAGCATAGGGAAAACACCATTTGAGATTGTGACAAGACTACATCCTAGAGGAGTTACAGAGCTCAAAGACATTAGTATGGAGAATAAGAGGACTGTAGAAGTAGAAAAATTTGTAGGATTCATGAAAACATTGCATAGTTAGCTCCGAAAACACTTGGAGAACATGAACAATAAGTATAAGGAGTAGGCAGATGAGAAAAGGAGACATAAGGAATTTATTGTTAGAGATGAAGTTATGGTATATCTTAGGAAGGAAAGGTTTCTAGTAGGAACATACAATAAGTTGAAGATGAGGAATTTTGGACTATGTAAGATTCTCAGGAAGTTTGATTCAGGAAACACATATGAAGTGGAGTTATGTAGACACTTGGTTTATCACCTATTTTCAATATTGCATACATCTATGAGTATCATGAAGGACAACCAAGTGACAGTAACAAACAAATTGGCTTGGAGGAGCAGTTACCACATCAATCATTGAAGTGGATTGAATATATCTTGAACACAATAATTGGAAGGAGTACTAGGAACAAGCAGTACAAGAAGTACCTGGTAAAGTGGAAAAAAAGACTTATGGAAGATTCATCATGGATTTCTCAGGCTAAGGTGGACCGATTTGGTTTTCCTCTAGCCCCTGGAAAGTGAGGGACTCACTTTGCTTCCAACCCCGGGTGTCTAATGTAGGAGCATCCTTGGTTGTAAAGCAATCTTGTATCAACCAAAAATATTTCTTGTAATTCAGTCTGTAGCTATCTCAATAGTTTCTTCCATATTTTACTGTACTATAATTTCTCAGCTTGTGGAGTAGGATATGGGTTCTACACAAGGCCATCTTCAACATATTCAGATTTTAGGTGATTTGCATTCATTTGCAGAAGGTTATCGCTCTCATAATTTCATTGTCAATTCTCTTATAGAGCATTCAGAGCCTAGCTAGCTCAAGCTTGTTGTGCGAACCTTTTTTGGAACACGTGGAGCTAAATGGAACACCATACAAGGTATTTTAGGTCCAGAGGAAATTTCTCGGAGATCCATAATACATTCCATATTTTGATGGGTATCTTCTCATGTTTGTTGGCTAACCTACATGTTTGATCTTGCATTAGGGTTGTAATCCCTTGAGGCCAACATGGATCATAATTGGAGCTAGAGATTCATATTTAAGATCATTTGTAATCCCTTAGAAGGAATGAATTAGTTCACATGTTCTCAGTTAGTAGTAGATAGGAAGTAGACCTGAAGGTCACAATAAGGCCTTGTGCCAATTGTAATATCTTGTAATGCCCTTGCAGTAGGCCTGTGAGCCCTAGTCATTCTACATATGAGGCATATGATGCATGTAAGAATGCAATTTATTGAACCAATGATAATTCTTGTTTATTGAGCATTTCTTGTGTTATTTCTGATGTGTTGAACTCTAGGCTATATGGTTGGATAGTCCTTTCTGGACCCTCCATCCGTGACTACACCAACAAGCAGAGTAGGTATGTATCTTCATGTGCCACCTCTTGACAACCCATGAAGAATTCCTTGGTATGTTCCCTAGGATCACCCTTCCCCTTGTATTTATTATACTTTATAATTTGAAAGGAGGCAGGGAATGAGATTTGTGAAATAGAACGAGTGAATGGATAAGGAAATAGTTCTTCAAAGGTGTAATATTTGTGTTGTATTCCATATTGTATTCTTTTCACTGCATCCTTCATGGCTTTCCACTCAAGGACAAAAGATGTGATAGGTGACAATGGAGGATATATTTGTATTGATGGGTATGATATTGCATATGTTGGTTTTTTGGGTGGGTTGAAGTGTTGGTTCTAGTTTATGTTGCCCAAAGTGTTGAGTTTATGTTTGAGGGATGACCAAGGTTGAGGATAGCCATATTAGAAGTGGAAGCATGGTAGGTTTGTTGGTTTGAGCTTAGAATGGAGATAAAATCCATATGGGAGGCATGGTGTTTAGTTCTAGATTGGGTGTCTATGGTTGAGGTGGCTGACTGGTGGAAGGTGGATTTTGGGAATTGTTTAGAAGGGATGTGTTTGTCCTTGGTGGGATTAATTCCTAATGGAGGGGGTTACCCATAATAGCAAGGGATCATTTGGTTTGGGATGCATTATTGTGGCCTAAGTGGTGTGATCATGAGTGGGTTTAGAGGTTTCATGGATAGTGGTTGGATGTTCCTCATGGGCATGACCATGGTTAAGGCGACCATGATACACTATGTGGTCAAGACTAGAAAGGTCACATTTAGGTGGAAATTTAGCCCTTGATTTAATGGATTGTCTAAGGATAGCATCTTTGTTGATTTTTATAAACCTTTCCATTAGTCCATGCCTTTCTTTACAACTTAGGAAGTTATTGGGGTCAATAGAGTACTCAGGTTGGTTAGGCGTATCATCATCAATGCCAATATGGTGAGGATGAATGGTTCTCATAGAAAGGGGAATTGGTCTATGAGGTATTGCTTATGGAAGGGGTTCTCTTTAGGTATTTCTAAGTTGGTAGTTTTCCTTGTGATGGAAACCATTAGATTTTGTCTAGGATTGGATGTGGCAAATGGGATGATCTTGGATGATTGATGATGTTAGATTTTTGGATGAGAAGAGTTGTAAAGGGGGTACCCTTTGAACTAAATTTTTTTAGGGTAATGATTGGATTTTGAAGAGGGATAATGAATCATAAGGGTTGTGAAAAGTGGATAATAGCCTAAGGTAACCTTTTGGATGATTATTTTGAGATGACTTTGGATGGATGAGATAATTTCCAAAGATGGAAAGAGATGGTTTGAGTAAAGTAGATTGATTGGATAGGTATTCAAGACTTGGATTTTTGGATATTTCACACTTTAGATACTTAAAAAAAGATTTGGATTGATTAATATTTTTGGAACCTACAGATAGTTGTAAGATTTCAATGGATTAGATTTTGGGGCCCTAGGATAATGAAGGGTCCACAAAATAGGATCTATTCCCTAAGGATGATTAAGGGTCCTAATGATGGGTTTGATGTTTTGATACAAAGGATCCAAAGGTGAATTTAAGATGTTTTCAAGACTTTCTCCAAAGATGATGACAAACTTGGATAACAATGACTCTATAGAGGGTGGATAGGATGGGATGAGGTGATATGGAAATATGAACTAAGGATTCAAAGGTTGTGTTGGACTTGAATGACTAAGTTTGGGGATTTGGGATCAATTGGATGGGGGAATAAGGATGAAAGTTCAAGGATAGGGTTGAAATAAGATGGTGGTAATAGGCAAGGTAAAATGGGGATTAGGTGGAGTGGACAATGAACCGAGACTAAGGCTCCAAGAATCGGATTTGGCTTAGTGGTTTAGGATTTGGAGTGAGTTTTGATTATGGATGAATGAATAAGGGTTATAGACTATCTTTGGAATAAGATAGAATTCCTTGGATGGGAGGCTAAGGTTATGAGGATGGGTCAAAGGGTGAAGTTGATTGATTAGACAAGTGTAGGTGAGAATTTTGGGAGATGGGGTTTGGTTGGGTTTGGATCGATAATTCTTGATAAGTGTCAAGAGAAGGAAGATCATTGATCAATTGATGATATTTGATAAAAAAATGGATATTGAATGAAAAGAGAGCAAGTGGAAGAAGAGGTGGAAGACCAAGTATGCTTACACATGTGTGAGCATTTGAAGGATGAGTTGGAGGTCAAATATGCTTCCAAGTTAGCATGCTCACACATGTGTGAGAAAGGAGTAGGATGCTGAAGCATGCTCACATGTGTGAGTATGAAGTGGGTGAGGGGCATATGGAAGAAGGAGAATGGTTGAGATCTTGATCCATGTATAGGGATTGGATGGTTGATATAAAAGGAAAAATCATTTTTTCTATTAGGGATGACATGAAATTAAAAATTAGAGGAAATATTAATAAGGGATTAAGTGGCTTAATCAATTGGCTAGTGATGGGTTAATTAACTGACTGAGTTGGAGGAATTTGGGGGGTAAGGTTAATTATTTAAATTTATTTTTTAAATTAACTTCATAGGAATGAAGAGGGATTAAATTGATTAACCAATCAATTAATTGGTCAAGAAGGGTTAATTGTGAGGATAAATAATTAAATAATTATTTATTTAATTAATTTATAGGAAATTAATATGAAGAAATTAGAATTGAATTTTTGTGTCTACACCAACTTATATACATACATACTTTCAATGAATATGTTATAGGAGTTTTTAAAATATGAACCAAGATATCATATTCTTAGCAACAACACAGTTTTGTTGGTGTAAGTTGACAAGGTATCAACTTACACATTGATAGTTTATTCAATGAATGTGCTTCATGAGTTTTCAAATAAGAACCAAGATATCACATCCTCATGAATGATTCTATTTTATTGGCATAACTAGACAAAGTTTCCAACCTACCAAAAGTTACAATTGATAATGTTGAATCACCAAGGTGCTCAATTTTTTTGATTAGAATACTATATTCCTAGTAACAACACCATTTTGTTGGCATAAATTGATAGAGTATCAACTTAGCACACAAATTTTTTTTTATGGTTGCAATACTTTTAAGCTACTAAGGTTTTGAAGATGTCTTCTAATCACCTCTTGTTAATGACACCATTCTTTTGGGTCCCAAAATATTTTCCCACACTTCTATAGGGATCAATCCACTTGAAGGCTATGAATATGTCATTCCTAAGGGTGGATGGAATATCTCATTAATAAAGAGTGATAAAAAGCTAATTGTTGGGAGTCGATAATCTCTCCTTCACTTTGGGATCAATTAGACCTATGATGGTGTTCTTAGAGGCAATATTTAGCAAGATTTAATTTCAATTGAAGTATATAAATAGGAAAACTTGCACTAGCATCCAATGTACATGCTTTCCCCCAAAATATCTAACTAGGCCAAGGACTAATATACTACTATAACCTCTATAAAGCTAATGAAGACATCAGTGCAAGACTAGAAGATGTGTGTATGTAAGACATGATTCTCTAAGGTGAAATCCTTCAAGGCTCGTTGAAGATGTTTCCTTGGTTAAAATGTTGAACCACAAAATGCATACAAAATATTTCCTACTACTAAACTAATGGTGAAAGATATCTTTTTTTTAAGGTGCATGAAGGGTCAAACACTTCTAAGACCAATGCCTTATATTGGGTTATAGATACATAGCTAGCCATAAGACAACACATAGAAATGATAAAAGAGTTATATTTAACAAGTAAACTTGCTTAATAATCCCACTCTAAAATTCTAAAAATCCACATTCAATAAGGAAAAAACCATTACAAATGATAGTTTACAATACATTAAATTATCACAATTTTTTTCAAATGCTTATCACATTCAAACCAACAAATATGGCAAGAGAAAACCCTAAGCTAAGAAGAACTTGTCACACTTCATCATTTAGAAAGTCTTCCTAAGGATCCATAATTGGAAAAGGAGACATTCAATTACAAATATCTAATATGTGATAGCTACCACTCCACAATTTGCAAGAAGAGGTACTCTAATAACAATTGAACATGTAGTGATTGAAACCCTAGATATTGCATGACATTGTAGTCACATAAAAATGGAGAAATGAGTGATTGTTTGAATGAGAAATGAAGTAATATTTAAAGAACTTGGCTTTACAAAATCCTCATATAAATTTGACTCATGATTGGATTTCATTAATGTTGTGTTTGGATCTAGTAGTTAGTAGATGGCGTAAGATTACTTTTGTATGAAATTCCAACCACTACATTCATGGTAACATGAAATTCATATCCTCTATCATTTGGATTGCATGTGAATCCATTCCATTTTTGGATAAGAACATTTTTGAAGGCGGGAAAGGGTGAACTAGTAGTTGTGGGGGTCAAATCAGGCATTAATGGTACTTTTGGAGTGATTAGGAGGCTTCTAAGAAGATTTATAGAAAGGTGATGAGGAATATGACATGCAAATAGGATGAAAAATTTGAGGTCCATAATAGATGTGGGGAGTGGATAAAGGAGTGGACATCCTCAAGTCCAAAGAAACTTTGAAATAAGGCTTGGGGGAGAAATTGTTGATAAGGAGAGGGGAACCAAAGGTGAGGAAGGGAGATGTAGAGTCTCCTTATAGAATAAGACATCGAAACTAGATATTTAAAATCTAGCGGCATTTTGGTAGTTTCCCTAACTCATGAACCTATGTTAATATTTCAATGAGTTAGAAAACTTGTGAACTTGTCCACATTAATTTGGAAAATGTTTAATCAACACATTGGGCTCACCACAAACCTTGTTGGAATTTTTGAAGGTTTGTGAACCTTAAAAACCTCTACCACCTTTCTTGTCGACACTTTGACAAGTTCTATAACCTTTTGAAAATTGTGAAGGATAAGAGAAGGATGAAGCAATTTTGGGGGAAGTGGGAAAATAATGTGAAAGTGGAGGATGGAAGTGGATACAAAATATGATATTTGGAAGGAGTCCAAATGTTTGGATGTGCTGAGGAATCCCACAAAAGGGAGAAAATAGAAATCTTGTGGGAATGCAAGTTAGATTTGGAGGTAGAAGGGAACGAGAAATGTTTAGATGGACATCAAGAGTCCACATGACTAGAGGAAACATGGAAATTGTAAGGAAATATTATACAATTTGTTGTTAGATGTGAATAGTAGAAGGGGTAGAAATATTTGGATTCGATTCAAAATTCTACGAAAATGAATGGATGACAAAGAGAAAAACATTTATAGGAAAATGGAATGAAAGTAGATAAGGGGATGTGAGGTAAGGTAAACATCCAAATATTGATTAAAAACCCACAAAAAATGGAAAAATAGAGAAAATGGAAGGAAGAATAAGAGCAATGAAACTTGCAGAGCCTTTATGTGGAACATTGAATAGGATCGGAATATTGGTGAAACAAGAAATATGCATTTCTATACCAAAAAATTGCAACACTATGAAATGAATGGAAAATGATTAGGGCACACCTAGACTTAGATTTTTCCTAAATTTTGGTAACTTCCAACTTATGATGGGAACATGGGGATGAAGGATAAAAACACTTATGCAACTTTGACAAAAGGATGCCCATTGAAAGACTTCTCAAATTAGTTATTTATAATGGAAAAAAGGTGTAAATGCATAAAGGAGCTAAGCCTTAAGCAAAATGTTGGAATTGTTAGATTGAGTCCCAACAAGACCTATGGGGAACTTCAAGTTTTTTCAATATATTTTGGCATTTTAAAGTGAGATAACTATGTAATCTATTATATGATGCAACTAAATTGTAATTATTTTATATATGTACCATCTATATATTGTGGAATGTTGTTATGAGATTGTAACAACAATTGTATAATGTTTGGATGAAATGACCTATATGATATTCTAGTCAACATTATATGATGATCAAAATGTGATACAAATTAGTTTGGATTTGGATCATGTTGTATTGGACATATTATGTGGTAGTGAACTTTGTATATATGCTATAAGATACAATCATGCTTAGAAATTGAATGTGTGAAATTATTAAGTTTTAATTGATGAATATGATGCTTAAAGTAGTTGAAGTTTAATGGTGAATGTGACCCAAAGAGGCATTGTAATTGCATCCCTATGTATACATGTACATGCTTGTTTCTAGAATGAGTTGCAAATTAATCTTAAGATTTGATATTTTCTTTCTTGAGAAATTATATCTTCTCTTTTATTTGTGTTGATGAGAGGAGTCATGTACTCATCATCCATATAGGGGAGTGTTGGTAAAAGGTGTGTTGTTCACCTTACATAATATTTTAAATATAAAAAATTAATCTTATTTGTGGTGCACCTAGGGGATCTAGGGATGCATGCATCACATGTGTTAAACATTCTTGGGGTCACTTTCTATGTTGTATTGTATAATATGCTATAAATATTTAATGTGTGGATTACACATTGAGAAAAATTAGTACCAAAAATTAAATGAGGGGTACATGCTTTTGTAAGCTCATGGTATTAGGGGCATGGTTTATGTAATATCACTTGGTAGTTTTGTACAAGATTATTTCTATAAAAGTAAGCACATGATTAGTTATTGAGGTTAACTATCATAACTTTTTGGCTTGTTAGCTTAGGTTGTTTGAGCATCTCTTATAGGTTGTATATGTAAAGAGAGGAAGCATGTATTGTGATGTGTGGTTACATGATTCTAATTTACTTGTTTACATGAAGTGCAAGTAGGGAGCTTGATGTTTCAGAGGTATTCATGGAGACATTACAAATGTATTATAATATTTGTTCATGAGAAAATAAATTGAGTGTGGACGCTTTTGGAGGTTGTTTTTTCTTTGTGAGGGTTTTCCTAGGGTACATCTTGTGTCATCTTGATGGTATGTTTATCTATTCATTTAAATTATAGATTTTGAATACTTGTTTGCATATTTTTCTCTCATGAGGTTATGTGGAAATAGTTCTATATGGCTACAAATTTCCTTTGAGGGAGACTCTATCTCCTCTATCTCTCATTGTGATGTGGTCATCCATGACAATTTTGTAAGTTGTATGCTTGTGTAGTTATGCTTATATGCACTATTATTGTATTCTTAGGGGGATTATTGTCTTATGTTGTGACAACCTTGGTATACAAGCATGCATTATTAAATGTGTATGCTACAATTGCAAAATGAAAAAGTTATGCTATTTTTTTATACTAATATCCTTGGCATAAGCTTGGGGCATTATATACAAGCCATGTGTATATGCAGGGATATAAATCAATGGTGGATCATGCATAATAGTTTGAATTTATGAATAAGGATTGCCATCTTGGAAATAAATTCTAATAGTTCGAGGGAATTACAATAGCTAATGTCCACTATTAAAAGTATGAAGAGAGGATTGGTTGTGGTCAAGGAGGATATAAAAGAAACCAAATAACTTGCATGTGTATTTTTGAGGATAATGGTGGAACAATTAAGATTAGTTTCAAGAGATAAAACTATTTAGCTAAGAGTAATGAAGGAGGATCTATTAGATATCAACTTGTATATAAAGAAAGTATCTACCAAACTAAGCACAATGCACATTGCACAATGTACATTGCACAATGTACAATATTATGTTGAAGTTGTCTATAATCTTTGAAGGGGAAGTTTGTAATAAAAGAACATGGATGTGCCTTTCTTGTCACACTATCTAAATAATAGGATGATAAACTAATGCATCTTTTATTTTGAAGGTAAATGTTGTGCAAGAAAGAAACCATAATTGATATGTAATACAAAAAGCTAAAGTGTTAATCATCTAAGGAGATGAGCCTTGCCTTCTTACTATAAATTAAAATTATTTTCTTGTATTAAGTATCTTTTTTACCATCATTTTCCCTCAAGTGTCACTATGTCTAGGTTAATTCTTGGGCATCAAATTTGTATTAATAAAGTTTGTAAGTTCTTTAAATAAGGAATATAACTATAAAATGATAGGATTTATAGAAAAATTTCTATTAATAGCATAATAATTTTAAGATAATTTTATCTCTAAGGCCACATTTGATAGTTTACCATTATAATTGATTAGCCTTTAATAAAACAGTAAATATAAACAACTTTTTAATACAATATATGGAACATTGTAATTAATTGGTTATTTTATTTTGAGTTTTATTTTGATCTTATACATTTAACCTCACAAGAAATTTTGATTTATGTTTTAACAAGGTTACATAAGTTATAGCTTTATGTGTGCTAGCTCCAAGGTTCGAATTTGTCACCCATGGATGAAGGCATTAATCCTAAAATGTAAATGATAAGTTTTTCATTTCAAGAATGTCCCCTTAGCATTGTAACTTAATCTTTTTCAACCTATAGTAATTTTGAAGAAGCCAGTATAAATGAATCTAAGGAGTTATATGAAGTCATTGACAAGCAATTTCCCTATTTAAGTTGTAGTTTTTATTTATTAAAAGATTTCACACTATGAAATCATAATGGTCAATGTGGAGATTAATTAGAAATAAATTTAAGGTTGTATTTGCATCAATTGGGTTAGGTTATTATCTATAAAAAATATTTCTCTTAAATTATCCCATGAGATTAATATGAACACCTTTCTAGGTTTAATAAATCTAAATATATAAGACTTATATCCACTTTTATTAATTGACCTAGATTTGATTTCCATTTGTTGGCAAATATTTACTCAGTACATTCTTGACATGTCCCTTGAAGTATTTGTCTAGGTAGGTTTATAGAACTAGAAGAAATAAGCTTGGAGCATCAACAAAGTGGTAGTGGGAGATGTGGAGAGAACACTAGTGAGAAAAGGAATTGGAACAATGGATGTGGTAGGCATAGGAATGTGTGCAGTGGAGAGGTCAAGGTCAAGGTGAGAAGACATGATGAAAATATCTATTATGAAGGATGAGGTGGTAAGGAACACATACCATACTATAAGCTGAAAGTGGAAGAAGGGATGAGAAGGGAAGAATGATGAAGGGCATATATACTCAAAAAAGAACTAGGGCTAGCAAGCTTAACCTCAATGCTTTGAAGCACTTCTAATTATATTAGACTTAAACAACACATTCAAAACTTAACTTGTTTATGTGACTCATCTGAAATTATAATATTCACTTTATGTAAATAGTTGGCCCTTTAGGTAATGTGAGGAGTTACCTTAACCAAATTGGGCCGGAGCAGAGAACAAACCAATAAGAGTAGAAGATGACAACAAAGAAAAAAAACAAGAAAGTGAGAGTCCTGGGTTAGCCGGCTAGTAGCTCCAACACCTCAACCCAACTTTGGATGCAAGGTGAGTGCTACAATGGTGGGAGATTTTAATTGTGTTGATATAAAAGAGAGCACATTTAGATATGAGATCAATAATGCAGTTGAAGAGGTCATGCAACCCTATTTCTCTTGTTGTAGATGCTATTCAATCTCTAATTGCTCTTAGAATTTGTAGTGAAGTATGACAAAAGTAGCCAAAAAAATGAGTGCAGAGAAGGAAAAGTTGCTCCATCAGGATTTGCAAGTATTGTGATTGCGGACTTGCAACATGTGAAACAAAGAAGTCAAAATGAATCCTTGTGATACAAAATAGAATTCTAGTAGTTGGTAATATTTCATTCTAATAGTCTAAGTGAATTATAGCAGCTAAAGCCCACTATTGAAAGGATGAAGAGATGATTAATTATGGTCAAGGAGTACATAAAGGAGATCAAGTGACTTGAATGTGTAGATTTGAGGATAATGGTGTAACAACTAAGATTAGTTGCAAGAGATGATGTTATTCATCTAAGAGTAATGGAGGAGGATCTAATAGATATTAGATCTTATATAGAGTAAGTATCTACCCAACTAAGCACATTGTACAATGTCCAATATTATTTTGTTTTATATAAGACTTGATGAGGTAGTTTATAATAATATGGGTGTACCTTTCTTACCACCTATCTAAATTATAGGATGATAGACTAATGTGTCTTTTATATTTTATTGTATTATTTTGGAGGCAAATGATGTGCAAGAAAGATTGCCACACATCTAAATTATAGGATGATAGATTAATGTGTGTTTTATATTTTATTATATTATTTTGGAGGCAAATGATGTGCAAGAAAGATTGCCACACTATCTAAATTATTGGACAATAGACTAACATGTCTTTTTTTATTGTATTATTTTGGAGGCAAATGCTGTGCAAGAAAGAAATTTCCACAATTGAGATGTAAACTGAGATGTAATGCAAAAAGTTAGTGTTAATCATAAAGGAGATGATCCTTTCCTTCTTACTATAAATTGAGATTATTTTGTTGTATTAAGTATCTTTTGGACCATTATTTTTTCCTCGTGTGGCGTTATGTCTAGGTTAATTCTTAGGCATCAAATTTGAATTAATAAAGTATATAAGTTCTTTAAATAAGGAATATAATAGGATTTATGGAGAAAATACCATTACTAACATATACTACTTTAGGAGTCAACTTTGTGTTTAAGGCCACACTTGATAGTCTATTATTGTAATTGATTAGTCTTTAAGATAGTACTAAATATAAACAACTTTTTAATACAATATATGAAACATTGTGGATCATTATGGATCACTAATAATCTCTTTGTAATTGAATGGATATTTTATTTTGAGTTGTATTTTCATTATACATTTAGCCTCATCGAAAAATTTGATTTATAATTGAATAGGATTAGATAAATTATAGCTTTATATGTGCTAGCTCTAAGGTTTTAATTTTTCACCCATGGATGAAGGCATCAATCCTAAGATGTAATTGATAAAGTTTTCATTTAAGAATGTTCCCTTAGCATTGTAACTTAATCTCTTTCAACCTATAGTAATTTTGAAGAAGCCACAATAAACTTGAATCTAAGGAATTATATGAAGTTATTGACAAACATTTAACCTATTTAAGTTGTAGTTTTTATTTATTGAAAATATATCAAACTATGAAATCATAATGGTCAATGTGGAGATTATTAGAAACAACTTTAAGGTTGTCTTTGCATCAATTGGGTTTGGTTATGATCTATTAAAAAAAATCTCTTTAATTATCCTATGAGATCAATATGAACACCTTTCTAGGTTTAATAAAGCTTAATATATATAGAAGACTTCTATCCACTTTTATTAATTGGCTTAGATTTGATTTCCATTTGTTGATAAATCTTAGTACATTCTTGACATGTCCCTTGAAGTATTTCTCTAAGTAGGTTTATAGAACTACAAGAAATGAGCTTGGAGCACCAACAAAGCGGTAGTGGAAGTTGTAGAGAGACGTACTAGTGAGAGAAGGGACTGGAACAATGGATGTGGTCAGCATAGGAATGTGTGTAGTGGAGGGGTCAAGGTCAAGGTGAGAATAATACATGATGACAATATCTATTATGAAAGGATAAGGTGGTAAGGAAGGCATACCATACTATAAGTTGAAAGTGGAAGTTCAGGGATGACAAGGGAAGAATGATGAAGGGTCTATGTACTAATAAAAGAATTAGGGGTAGCAAGATTAGCCTCAATGCTTTGAAGCACTTTTAATCCAAATTGTTTGTTGATGAAAAAAGTGTATTGCCTTAGCAAGTTGTTTATGATTCTTAGCTGAAGCTAAACTATGAAGCTCTTGTTGTTCTAGATGTACCTCATAGTGATAATCATCACTCACTATGAATATGAGTAGTAATAATGGTAGTAGTATTAAATTCATCAACATGACCATTCTCAGTAGATTTAAGCATTTGAGGATTCAAATATGCACTTCTTCTCAATAGTAGATGGGATGGATGAGACTTTGGCACAAAAATAGTTCTCAAAATATCTAGGTTCACAAGAAGTGTGAGGGTTTTAATCACTCTTACACAAATATGTATTTTAATAAAATAAATGCAATCAATTACCCAAAAAATCAATCTAGATATAAGAGCTAGGATAAACAATTTAAAATAAAGTATATATATTAGATGAGTAGATAGGTGTGCTTAGCTCTAGGATTAATGATGCATATTTCAACATTGACTTGGTACATTGGATCAATGTGCCATTGTTAAAAATAAAATAAAAATCTCTAACTTATATGCTCCTTAGAATCTATATTGCCTTTGAAATTGATGTAGATTGATCCTATACCCTGAGGTTAATCTTGACTATTGCAAACCTAAATTGAGTCATGCATAATTGATCTTATAGAAAGTGTGCTTGAGAATTTGTTTGCATTTGCTTTCTAGATATCTAAATCTATTAAGGTTATGCACACAAACACATTTGAGGAACTTTTCAACTTGATAAGTGAATGAGTTCTACTAGGTAAAACCCCTTGGTGTACCAAATCAATGACATGAGAAAGATCAAATGCAACATTCACAAACATGCATATGACCTATATGATGATACAAATTTGTTTCATTTATTGTTCTTTTGGAATTGCAGCGTGCTCTAGTGATTCTCCTTGTCAATTCACTTTGCATCATTTTAAGTGCATAATGAATGTTTTTAAATATGATGACATAGCAACATGTTGTATGAGACACATGTTGACTTAGCTCATAACTATTAGTTGGATGACAGTGGAAACATTGAAATTTGTATTTGATTTGTTATCGTTATTTAAAGGATTGAAGTGTGTTTTAATGATTCTCCTTATCAATTCACACTGCATCATTTAAATGCATAATGAATATCTTTTAATACGATTACATTATAACATGTTGTATGAAAGTGTTAAATCAACTCATAACAATTACTTAAAAGACGATAGAAATATTGAAATTAAAAATTTCTCCAAATATTACTTCCACAATATATAGTAAAAAAATTACATTACTGAGTAGGAAAATAAAGCAAGCACTAGACCACTAGGTCCACAACACACTCTCAAAACAATGCATCCTGGGACATAGTTATTGCTTGCTATTGCTCCTGTAGATAGTACCCACCCTTGTCATCCTTGCAAATGGAAATGTCTTTCTGACCCGCAAGCTGTTCTGTATCAATATAGATTTTTAGATCTTTTTCAAGGCGATCATTCAGCTTGAGCATGGCACCCATCCGGAAGAATGTACTGGGTGCCTTTATAGATATTTGCTTCGACTCTTTCGGCGGCAACTCCATTCTCACCTGCCTCCATACATATCTGTGCATATCACGAAGGACGATGGTGTCCTCTGTTTGGTTTTTTATAACGGTCTGCTTATCCCAAACCCTCTTCTCTCCATTCTCAGGTGCCGCCTCAGGGGATGTTATTTGTACATTTTGCTCCGACCTCCACAAATTGAAGCACATTTTTTTGGGCTCCTATTAGGCTTCAATTTGTTGGGCTCCTAGGAATGTTCGCTGCATACACAATTGTCATTTTAATCAGATCAAATTGAAACAACACACTTTATGTGATTCATCTGAAATTATAATGTTCGCGGCCCAGTCAGCCCTCTGGGTAATGTGAGGAGTTACCTTTACCAAATTGGGTCAGAGCAGAGAACAAACCAACAAGAGTAGAAGATGACGGCAGAGAAAATAAACAAGAAGAGAGTGAGAGTCCCTGGATCACCCCGCCAGTAGCTCCAACACCTCAACCCAACTTTGGATGCAGGGGGAGGGCTGCAATGGTGGGTGTTTTTAATTGTGGTGATATCAAAGTGAGCACCTTGAGATCTGAGCTCAGTAATACAGTTGAAGAGGGTCCTGCAGTCCTGTTTCTCTTGTTGCAGATGCTCTTCAATCTCTAACTGCTCCTGGAATTTGTAGTGAAGTGCGGCGAGAGCAGCCAGAAAAACGAGTGCAGAGAAGGCAAAGGGGCTCCACCAGGATTTGCAAGTATTGTGATTGGGGGCTTGCAATGTCTGAAACAGAGCAGTCAAAACGAACCCCTGCAATACAAAATAGAATTCCAGTAGTTGGTATATTTCGTTCTCAATGCTCATGCGCCTCTTGTCCTTGTGGTCAATCCTGCGGCTCAGAACCTCCTCCTCTTTCTCCCACAATTCTAAAGTCAACTTATGAGCCAAACTATCTTCGATTGCTTCAAAGGGATGCTGATCCCTGGCTTCGATTGCTTTAGAGGGATGAATAATATCAACACGATGCTGATCCCTCGCTAATTCAACCTCCATCCAGATTCAGAAAGGAAGAGGGCATTTCGATCTTGCAACATTGTTGTTCATCTTATAAAAGATTGAGAGATTCCTGTTACAGATATCGCAGTTTTCCTTCTCCCTGGCTCTGTCACTCTCAATGCTTACGCCTCCCCCTATCCCAGAGGCTTCCGTTTGCCTTCTGTTCTTGTGAATTCCGCGTGGGTATAGATATCCAATTGTTTTGTGGTCCCATCATCCGTGGATTCCTGTTACAAGCCAGACAGATCGCAGTTTTCCTTCTACCTCACGCTGTCACTCTCAATGCGTACGACCAATTTACTCCTTACACTCCAGAAGCTTCCTTCCCCCTGCCTTCCTGTTCTTGTGAATTCCGTGTGGGTATAGATATCCTTCAAGATTGAATTGTCATGTTAAGAGTGTAGATCACGGCTTCCTGTGGACTCAAACGGAATCTCCCATGCAATTTCTCCTAATACACTGTTTTCTTGGAGACGGAAAGCATGTCCGTCGAAGGACACCTTACTGTAAGAAATAAAACTTTGTCTCTCCATAAATATCTAGCGATGAATTAGTTCAAATCTGCAATGCTGACACACTTCCAACACTATATAAACATGTTTAAAAATAAGATATATATAGTTTTTTTAATTACTTTAACATTCGATGATGAATAATCAATTATAGATGATGTCTATTGATTTATTCTTATATGTTTTATGTAGTTTTTTTTTTTTTTTAAATTCTTATTTTAGGTTGTTTATTAGGCAATAAAAATGATTTGTAATTATGGATTCGAATATTGATTTGTATCTGTTTATGAATTTTATTCGAATGAATTGTGATCTATAAATTTTTGTTCTTTTAAAATATAGAACATGATATTGATAGAGTTTATTGACTTAAAGGTTGAAGTTGACTTTCTCCCCTTAAGATATTGTAGTTAAACCTTTGGAATCAATTTAACAATTTTAACAACTTTGAAAGCATTTCAACTAACTAGATAAAAGTTCTATTATATTTTTGTCAATATTAATAGTGATTCTATGATGATGCAATGCTAAAGTATTGATATCTCAAAATAACTCCTTAACAATTACTCTAATTCTAAAGACCATAATAAATTAAGGTTCATCATTTTATACAAACCATAGTACAAAAATTTGAATATTTCACATTCAAGTTGACAAATAATAGCAAGTTGGAGTGTAATCAGATTGGCTCCATAGTTAAATATGATTTTACAAGTTTGAGAGTCAAAATCATAGTTGCAAATTCTAAACTAGGTTTAAATCTACACTCATGTGTTAACTCTTCCCTTGTCTTGATATTTCTTATGATTGGATTGAAGGTTATATTGAGTTGATTCTGATTTGATGTAATTACATGATATATGTATCTTACTAGATCACTTGCCCTCATTATTAATTATATGTTGCTTTGGCTATGATCTTTGTTGTCATATTTGATGTTTCACCTTATGTGTGTAGGATATAGATAAATGTGATTGACCAATTGAAGGATGTATAAGATAATTACATGGATTCACTTAACCTTCTCACTTTGCCTAGCCCTTGTGGTCAAGTTAGATCTTATGATTCTTGTGGCGTGTTTGGTTATTTAGTCTATCCTATTTGGTTGCAAATAAAAAAATGTTTCATGTGTTTACCTAATTCTCCACTAATCTAAATCATTAGTAATCTCATATCCTTGTATTAGGGATGAAATAAAAAATGGGTTACTTCTTTTGCATGTGTTTATTTTAAATCTTGGTTTTTTTTTACGTTTTATTAATTTCCACAATAATTATTTTGGTGTGTTGCAAATAGCCTATATGCTTAAAATGTGAAGTGAGCTATTTTATTGCCTTTGTATTTTTGGCCTTATGTGTTTTTAATATTTGAATATTTGAAATATGTATTAAGTTTGAAAGTGTTTGGATTAAATACCTTAGTCAAAATTAGTTAAATTAATTGTGTTAGTCATTTATAAAAGAAAAATCAATTTACATCTAATTAATAATGTTAATCTAGACACTCAAATCTCACTAATGTCATTATGCCTAACAAACACCCACTAATTAAAATAATTCAATCCACTTAATCAAAATTAAATTAATTAAATGGTTCTTATTATTAATGAATTTAAATATTCCATTTCCACAATATCCAAATTAATAAATAAAATTTATTGTTAACTCAAATATCCATAAATTAATTTAATAAATCATAAAATCAAATCTAAATCAAAACAATTAGTTAACTAATTTATCAAAATGGATAATAAAATATAAAGTTAAACTAGTTAATTGATCAAGAAAAATAAATAAATAGATCAATAAAATCAATAGATCATGACAATTGACTAATAATAGCCATCTTACCCTTATTTTCTCTAGGAATCCTCATTCACTTCCTAAAAAATCTCTAAATTGAGATCAATTCTTCATCCTTGACAATCTTGATTCCACTTCAGCAAGTAGATAATACAAAAACAAGCAACATATATCAAATATAAAGTTGATATGCCAATATTCTATTAGGAGGTTTGTGTGCATGTTAAAATAGCTAGTTTTAAGTTTTGTTAATTCTTATTTGTGTTATTCATGTTTTTGATTAGGTAAGCAGGGATTCTGAAAGGGCCCTAACCCTTTTACATCACGAAAGATTTAACAATTAGTACAACAAGACATGGAACAACAGTATGACAAGACAACAACAAGAAATTGCATTCACAACCAACAAAACATCAAAAGTAGGACATGAAACAATGCCTGAAGAAAAGGCCAACAAGCCAAAACAAAGTAGCTGAACAACATCAAAAGTTGTGTTATTCATGTTATTTACTTTTTTGCAATTTGTTTTTTTCTTTTCTTTTTTGCATTAAGAAGTGTGAAGATATTTTTTGAAACTACTAACACTTTTTTTATAGCCTTGACACTTAAAAACTCAATCATTAGATATTTAAATAATTTGTTATGGCTGTCAAAGACTTACTTTTAAACAATTAAAAATTTATTAGATATCATAGTTTTGTTAACTAAAATGCATTTATTTTTTATTCTAATTACTTGTCGTGTATTCCCAAAACTTAGAATTTCATGTATGCTCCCCTCATGCACCACTTGGAAATATTGAGGACCAAAAGTGGTTATAAGTTTTATTTTTCTAGTTTGTTTGTTCAATTGCAAAGAAGTGGGGTGAGTATGTTATTCTCTTGCATGCTTTCATGATCTTGAGAATAAAAAATACACTTCTTCCTTTTTTCTTTTAGGGGGCTTTCCTAGGGATTTCATCATCCTAGAAGATTTTCCAACCTTTGTGTTTTAGTGTGGTATAAATATTTGGAGGTGCATTGAAATACACACCCATTGGAAGAGGAAATTTGTTATTTTGGCTAAGAACCCAAGAATTTATGCCTTGATATTGTGATGGGGGATAGTGGGTTACCCTCTAGTTCTCAAGAACTTATTTTCCTTTCATTTCATAGAATTAGGCATCACATATCCATGAATTAGATCAAAGATATATCATAATTAAGCCTAATCTTAGTTTAAAACTCTGACCATTTCTTGTAGTGCATCAGACGTAGATCACCCTAAAAATTTAATCACATTTTAGTCATAAGAAGTGATGGTAGTATCTCATGGTTAGGGATTTATAGTCCTCCCATGTGCTAGGTTATAGGTGAGGCTTTTGTTCTTGCACCCTAAATTTCTAAATAAGGGTCGAGGCTACTCACTCCTCAAAGGCAATATATATGTGAGCCTCCAACGATTAATAACCCACCTAATTAATTTTAGGATTAAATTTATGTACATCATGTGATTATTAATGCTTATATTAAATTTCCCTACTTTAATTATTGAAGATGAAACTTATCCTTTTTTAGCTAAATTTGTCTTTTTCTTTGTATAAGTCACAAATTGGTTTGCAACACAATGTTGATCTAAGGTCAAAAACCATAGTCCAAAACTTGGTCAAAAACTAAAGTCTAACTAAAATAAGCATCATGGATCCATACAATTTTTTAAAACATGATGATGATGATACCCTTGTCAATCAAGAAAAATATACTAATAAATCCCTTGGAAGCATTATCTCAGGCAAGATAGTCCTCCTAAGTAGTGAAAAGAAAGAAGCTAGGGTTAGGTACCTTATAAGCATGGGAGCCATGCTTCCAAAAATCATAACCTTGAGCATTTAGGTAGGAGAAACCTTTCAAATCATAAACCGTTAAATCCTTCTCCTAAATTTATAATTCATCATCTATCAAGCCCCACATCAAACCTTTCAAATCCTAAACCATTTAAAAATCCATCTAAAATTATAATCCCTTGATCATTAAGCCCACAATCAACCAATAAAGATATAAATTTTTTAAATCCTCCACCCATACAAATGAATCCTAATTCTAATCCATCCATCTCATAGATCCTAATCCGTTAACAAATGAGCCTCCTAGTCCAAATGACCCACTTGAAAAAACCCATCAAGAGAAAACCTTTTAGCACAAAAGGATCCTTCAAGTTTAAACCAAAGACAAAACCGAGATCTATCAAACATTGCATCCTTGTTTGTGGAGTCTCACATTATAGATTTGGAGGACATATTTGAGGGGTTATCTCTCCTATTTGATGATAGCCATTACACACCTATTGTCAAGCCATCATGGTCTTTGGATATTGTTCAACATCAGTTTCCACATCATCCTGATTTGTTACCTTCTATATTGATTGGGAATGTACCTGATTTGATTGTGGCATCTTCATCTTCAGTAGCAAAGGAGACACATGAGTAGCTTTTAGAGACATCATCACCATACATATTCATCCTTCCTTCCTTCAATTCCTATCCAGAATGGGAAGCATCCCTGCATTTGTAATTGGTTTTGTTTCTTCCAAAAGAGAGGCAAATTGTTTGTCGACATTGGATCGTGTTTTGTCTACATGAACTTACCATTTTTGTAGGTGATCACACAGTATGGAGGGGCTACATAGTCTCTCTCTTTCCCTCCTATGGGGGGGTTATTGATTGTAATATATCTATGTGACAGATAGTTTACATGGGGGTATCATGGAGTCGTCCATCCTTCCCTTCCTCACTTATCTTCATTTCATCTCCTTTTTGGAGAGGGGTTTTCTTCCCACTGGGTTTTCCCCTTTGCTCCGTTTATGGGAGATTTGTTGCATTTCATCTTCATTTGTAAATGGGTACCTAAAATGGCCATCATGTAGTTGGGACCCATCATTCCATCATTGCATAATCATTGCATTTTCATTTCCTCCCTAAGTTGCACTTATGGGGGGTGTTGGTGTAATTAATATTTAATTACACTAGTGTAAGTTTACTTAGGCATAATATTTAATTAGTTCCTAGGTTGCATTTACTAGGGAATTAGTTAATAATGGGTCCATACCCCTTCACATGTATTTAGGATAAATGATTCCTTCTAGAAGATGAGTTGTCTTTTCTAGAAGCCTTATCCTATCTTCACATCATCCTAGGTTGTTAGTTAGGATTCACATGTTGTCAGATCAAGACACATGTCAGCATCATATTTCATACTACATCTCAACCTTTCCTATATAAGAAGGTGCTTGTACTCATTTGTATCATACTTCACACCTCATCATTGGAGAGGTATTAATATCAAGCAAGCTCATATTCTTGCATATCCTCTTGTGGAAGGTTTTCATTTGTTTTTGCAAGTGTTCTTGGGTGTCGAGCTAATCTTTAGCTCTTACAGTATCAAATAAACAAATAGCAACCCTGTTTGCCTGTAAAAATCCTTCATCAAATGAACCTTCAAAGCTTAGGCAACAAAATGATGAATTTGTTTAAATTGATCAAACCAATCCAACCAATCAAACTAATCAATCCAATCAACTCAAAATATGTATGAAGGATGTTATCCAAGGGTTGATAGCAAGGAATTAAAATCATGAATCTAAAGAGTTATTCCACACCCCTAACAAGAAAAAAACATTTTAATATCATCCAAAATACCCTTAGTACCATCATGTAATTCCCCTTCCAATGTTTTAGTAAAATAAACATATTTGCAACAAACAATAATCCTCCCAAACAATATCTAACATCAACAATTTAGTTATACTCAAACAACATGAATGAAACTAGCTAGTCAATATATGAACTTGCATAAAATGAATCAAACTCTAGCATATAATTATATTGATTTGAATAAGATCTCTATAACAACAACACGAACAATCTATAAATCTACAAGAATAATTCTAACACTAGACTTCCCTATAAATCCTTGACACTTTGGAATGCACTCCCTGAGTGAGAATGTTCTCAAAGAACTAAAGGGTTTTCATCCTTTGATTCTAGCAACCTATGGGTTTTTGTCCATTGTTCACAATCTCTTATGGGTTTTCATCCATAGAAGATAGCTTGAACACAAAGTGCCCATAAATATATTAGCATAACATGGATCTTACAATTGAATTTTTTTCCTATTTTTATATGCTACCTACTCAAAAGATCAAAATTAGTTGTCCTAGACCCTAAATGCTAGTGCTAAGGCCCAAATTTTAATTCTACACACAACATCACAAGTCAACCTTATAGGCCTTATAGAATTTCCCACTGGAGATTCGTAGTTTCTCCTTCCTTTTGACTTGGCATGGATTAGATAGTAGCTTTGACTCCCAATCCTCATTGTGTCATTGAGTTTGTTATATACTTTCACTCTAGTATGGGTCAGGCGATATCCCCAAACCTCAATCTTCTATGACTCTAGTATGTGTCAGGAAACAACCCCGATCCTTGATCTTTGACAATACTTTGGCATGTGTTAGACAACAACCCCAATCACCTATCTCTAACAACACTTTGGCATGCATCGATCAACATTTGGTTCCAATCCCATATCTTTGAAAACTCTCTAACATATGTCAAGCAACAACCCTGGTCCCTAACCTCTAATAGCTCCTAGGCATGGGTCAAACATCAACTTTGATTCCTGAACTTTGACATCACCCTAGGCAAGAACTATTTTGTTTAGTTTTTTAAAAAGGTACATGAAAAGTCCTCCCTCCCCAAGATTTCTTGTCCTCAAGAAATGAAAATTAGTATGCTAAAAAATATCAGGTCCTTCCCATGTAAAGTATCCAATTGGTGGGTTTTCCCCTTGATTAGATACTCTATGATGCTCATGTTCCTCAATTTTTTGGTGTGAGTGTCTATCACTTCTTCTAGGATTATAATCAACTTACCTTTATCCTCTAAGGGTGGAAACTCCTCCGAGGGCCCAATATTACAACCAAAGACTTTATTCAAAAAATATACATGGTAAACATTATGAATCATGTTGTTCTTTAGAAGCTCTGGCTCCTAGGCCACTTTATTGACCCGCTTCACAATTTTGTATGGTCCATAATATTGAGGTATGAGCTTTTCAACTACACTCTTCTTAATAGAAGTATGTTTATACGGTTACAATATTAGGAAAACCAAGTCTCCCACATTAAAGAAAAATTCTATTATTTTCTATCTACATTTGTTTTGTTGATCTTGTACCTATTACAAATTGTCCTTTAGTACCCTCAATATCTCTTAACTATGATCCATCAAGTCACATGTTATTTGGTACTCTACTATTTGAAAGCAATAGATTAGTGAAAGATGGTGCATCATAACCATATAGAGACCTATATGGTTTCATCCCAATGGACATGTGGTGTGAAGTATTGTAGTAATATTCACCCAAGTGCAACCAATTTTTCCATGTGATTTGCTGGTTTGAAACATAATTTCTTAAAAGTACCCCTTAATCCACTTATTCACTATTTATATTTGTCCATTAGTTTGGGGATGATAGCTATTACTTGGTGTGAATTTTTTACTTGTCAAGTGAAACAATTCATGCCAAAAAAAACTCATAAATCTATTGTCTATGCCACTGACAATATTCTTGGGCAAACCATGTTGATGAGAACCATTCATGTTCTATTTTATGCCATATTTTATCCATTTTTCATATACGATAACCCATTCTCCTATTCCATTTTTGTATCATATCATACCATTTATGTTGCATATGATTAAAAATATATACGTAGTATTTAATATTGTTTTGAGATAAAAATATGAAAATTAACTATTGTATTGTCTTTACTAATAAGGATTGGAAATTAAACTAGCTAGCAAATTATTTTCATTGCCTCCTCATTGGAGCTCCTATCACTGCTATAGGATCTTTGATAAGATTAAATATCACTTGGTCAACATGCTTCTTAACATTCAACATTTATGCAAAAAATCTACTACAACTACAGACTAATGTGTTCATCTCGCTAGCACATTATACTCTAGAATCACTTGTTCGTTCGTCCATGTGCATGCCACCGCAAATTCCAAATGTATACCTCAGTATCTCCTTCCCACATTACTAATTTTAATGGTCTCTTGCAGCCACAAAGGAATGATGGAGAAACCTCGTGAAGATTGATGTGATCTTGTTTCAACTTTCAACCAAAACAATATATTTAGTATATTGTTATAAATTGATTTAGGTGGCTTAAGAAAGAGTGGTTGTAGGCCATTTAACTCTTTCTTAAAATTGATCCTGGTATATTTCAGTCATCAAACTATAAACTATACACTATATTTGGATATTCTATTTTGTATGTAAAATCTATAAAGCTATCACATGCTTCCAGCAAAAGGGATATGTATGAAACTAATATCATTACCAAGGGAATACTATTGTTTGAGGTGATTTCAAAATTTCTATGAGTGATCCTTCAATTGGTTGGTTGGGAGGTAGGGCGCCCACTCTTCAGCTACCAAATGAATGTACATATTTTATTTTTTACAAGGTATTCCTTTTCCGTGTGTTAGGATTTCAATTTATTAAGTGTTGCATTGTTTTGGATTGATAAAATCTTAGAGATAATTGTCACGATTTCTGCAATTAGTAATTATAAATGATTTCAGTTGATTTAGTTAGATTGATTAAGTTCTTGTCCCAGAATTTGATGTCATAATTTCTGCATAGTTCCTATCACTTGAGTGAAAAATAACAATTCATATCACCTGAAAGTAAAAATTCATGTCGTCAAAATTATGTCATTAAATTTTTTGTAGTGTAGAATTTATTTTAATTTATTTTCATAGAGTGCATTTCATAAATACTCTCCTCACTACCTACAACCCTTGTGCATATAGACATGACATCTTTCACAAGATTATGTTCCCAAATTGACATGTAGACCAAAGCTAAATCTACTATTAAACATTAAATTCATTTCATCTTTACCCCAGTTTTGGCCTATCACATGTAATCTTAATATCTCCTTGAAGAATATATCTGCTACTTGAGGTGCCTTTAAATATGAAGCAATATATAACAATAAAATGTGCATACTATATCAATCTATCAAACATAACATAAATACAGTCTATACCTTGTACTTTAGGTAAACTTGTGATGAAGTCCATGAATAAGCTCTCCCATTTTTCTCAAGAATTGGTAGTGGTTGAAGCAAGCCTACTAGAAAAAAATGTTCTCCCTTGTTTCATTGGTAAGTCATAAATTTTATAATATTCTTATGGACATCCTCCTTTAAACTCTTCCAATAAAAACTCTCACAAATCTTCATGTAGGTCTTATAATACCCTTGATGTCATCTTGTTGGAGCATCATGACAAACTTTCAAAATATTCTCCTTGATCTTAGACTTGACACCCAAAAGATTATGTTTTTTTAGAGGATCAAACCTTCCATCACACCGTACCTATCATCTTTCACAACATCATCAAGGATGTCAACAACAAATTTATTCTTGGCATACTCAATAATAATGGAAATTGTCCAATCAATAGAAAGAATATTCGATGAGCATAGAGTAGGCCTTCTAGAAAGTGCATTGGCTACCACATTCCTCTTTCCCTTCATGTACTCTATTTCAAAATCATAATCATGTAGCCTTATTACCCATTTTTTTAGCAATCATTCAAATTTTTCAACCCAAGAAGAATTTCAAACTATTATGATCATTGTTCACAATGAATTTTCCACAAACTAAATATTGTCTAAAATTTTGTAATGCATGCATAATTGCCAACATCTCCTTATCATAGATGGAATATCCCTTCTTTAAATTACTTTATTTTTTCCTTTCAAATGCAAGTGGATGTTCTTTTTGGGTTAGGAAAACTCCAATACCTTCTCTAGATGCATCACATTCAATGACAAATGACAAAGAAAAAATAAGAATATAAAGTACAAGGAAAAGGTCATTACTTCCTTCGACTAGTAAATTTTTTTTGAGTATCTCCAAACCATTCAAAACATCCCTTCTTTGTTTAATCAATCAAAGGAGCAACCAATTGAGAAAATCCTTTCAAAAACCTCCTGTAGTAGCAAAAATATCCCAAAAAATCCTTTCAACTATGCTAGATTAATAAAGGTGGTCAATATAGAATCACACAATAGCACAACAGGCAATTAGCGCTAACTTTTGTGCCAGATTTTAGTGTATTTGAGTCGGCCATTTTGGAGTCATTTGACGGTGCAAAATTCAGCGAAAACCTGTTTCTTCATTTCATTGCTGGATTTTGCGCCGTCTTTCGCGCCTAAATTTACACTGGATTTTGCGACAAAAATTTGGTGTAGGAAATAGCATCTCCTTTAACATTGAGAATAGCACCATAAATTGGCATCAGAAATAACACCTAAATTGGCGCCCAAGTTGGCTTCTAGTTTTGCTTCCATGTCTGCTCCCATTGTTGCTTCTATTTTTGCTCCTAGTTTTGCTTTGAGTATTGCTTCCAGTTTTGCTTTCGGTTTTTCTTCCATGGCAGCTCCCATTTTTGCTTCCATTTTTGCTCCCATTTTTGCTTCTAGTTCTGCTCCTAGTTTTGCTCCCAGTTTTGCTTCCACTTTTGCTTCCAATGTTGCTTCTAATTTTGCTTCTAGGTTTGCTTCTAGTTTTGCTTCCAGATTTGCTTCCAGTTTTGCTTCCAAATTTGCTTCCGATTTTGCTTCCAAATTTGCTTCCTGCATTCCTTCTAGTTTTGCTTCCCCGTTTTGATTCCCGTTTTGCTTCTAGGTTTGATTCTAGTTTTGCTTCCCATCTTGCTTCTAGATTTGCTTCCAGTTTTGCTTCTGGTTTTTCTTCTGGTTTTGCTTCCGGTTTTGCTTCCAATTTTTCTTCCGGTTTTGTTTCCAGTTTTGCTTCCAGGTTTTCTTACGATTTTGCTTCTAGGTTTGCTTCTAGCATTCCTTCCAGTTTGGATTATGGTTTTGCTTCCAATTTTGCTTCTGGTTTGCTTCTAGTTTGGCTTCCATTGTTGCTTCTAGAAATGCTTCTTGTTTTGCTTCCTTTTTTTGCTTCTAAAATATGCTTCTTGTTTTGCTCCTAGTTTTGCTTCTAGGTTTGCTTCCAGTTTTGCTACCAATTTTTCTTCTAAGATTGCTTCTGGTTTGTTTCTAATTTGGCTTCCATTATTGCTTCATTTTTTTCTTCTAAAAATGCTTCTTGTTTTGCTTCATTTATTAATTTAATATGTTTTAATTCAATTTAATTAGTTAAATATATGATGCTTCTTAAATAACTCATATGATTATAGAGTAAGTAATTTAATTATTTAACTCATATGATTAAATAACAAGATAATTATTATAACATGATCATCATCTATAATTAAAACAAGTGAGTCAAATATCTATAATTTAATTGAATTTGACAACATCCATCCTAAGCGGTAAATTAAAATCATCATATGTAATAAATATCCATCCAAAAATCATCGACCACTTTTAATATATATAAATTGACAAGTCAGTACTGATAAGATCATCATCATATATAACTAAAACAAGTGAACACCAAATATGCCAGTAGATCAATAACATGTGAAAATGATACATGTCCAATAGTTGACATAAGTCAAAATGATATATGTACAAATGATATAAGTAAAAATGATAATTTATATAACTCAAATTGATACAAGTCAAGATGATACATGTCCAAATGATATAAGTGAAAATGATAAATGTCAATATGATACAACTCAATAATATGGTATTGTAGGCCGTGAAAATGATACTTATGAGAGTAACCATGAAAATAGGTGTCATAACGATATATCAACAATGATCCATGATGTAGTCTATATGATCATGAATGTCATTGGGTACTACCAACAACTGCCTCATCATCATCACCACCATGTGATCATCATGATCATGATCATGATCATGATCATAACGATATATCAACAATGATCCATGACGCAGTCTATATGATCATGAATGTCACTAGGTACTACCAACAATTGCCTCATCATCATCATCATTGTCATCATCGTTGTTGTCATCATCATCATCATTGTCATCGACCTCAGTGTCTTCCATATCTGCGTCATCATCATCCTCTGCCATGTGATTTGTACCAGCAAAACCAATATTTTCTAGATCTGTATCATGATGAGGATCATTTTGATCTTCTGGAAGACCTGTGTTCTACAAAAAAAAAACCATTTAAAATGAAAAATTATTATTTATTTCATGCAATAATTTATTTTTTTGTTATATATCTAATATTGAAACATATAAGACGAAACCGTAATCATATTACATCATATCAAAGTGCACATACCATAATAAAATTTCAAAAAAGTTACAAATAATATGTGATTCTAATGATGTAAAACATGCAACAATTCTAATAAACGTTAGTAAATATCATAAAAAAAATTGCTATACAATTTAACTATCAACTGTAAATTCTATTACATAACCTTAAGTGCCAACTCTCTACAAAAGAATGAGGAGACTGCAAGAAGATTGGTTGTAGGGGGCATTGGTACAAGAGATGGACATGGCTCTTCCAAGCCATCCACTGAGATGGTTTCATACAAAAATGTGGAAGATATCCCTGTTTCTAGAGAGCTCATGATTTAGGTTGATACAAAAAATGACGCTGTTCTGGTACCCATATATGGCATCATGGTTCCATTTCATGTAGCCACCATCAAGATAGAGGGAATTCTTATATAATGATAATTTTCAATGTTCCAGGTACCGGCTCTAATGCCAACTACATGCCAACATTGAAATTCCCTAGCAGTATTTATGTTAAGGAAATTTCCTTTAGATCCAAGGACTCAAAGCACATCAACCATGTGGTACAAATGATTAAATACCACAGATGATCTGTAGCAATGAAAGAGTCTGAAAAGGCAGAGAGAGCTACATTGGTGACTCAGGAGAAACTTCAGCTTTCAAAAGCAAAGGAAATTAGGCTAGCAGACTTGTGGATCAGGCCAACATTTGGTGGAAGAGGAAGAAAGATGATTGGAACTAGGGAGGCTTGCCATAATGGATTTCAGTATTCAACCATGAGAGCAGAAGAGAGAGCTGATATCATGTATCAAAACATTAAGTATGCATTCTTCCAGCCAGCGGAGAAGGAGATGATTACTTTGCTTCATTTTCATTTGCATAACCATATCATGGCATGGGAACCAAGAAGACCAAGGATGTTCAGTTTTATGTGGAGGTAATGGATGTGGTCCAAACTTTAGGAGGGGCAAGAAGGTTAATGTATGATCTTGATGAAATTGAGGAAGAACAACAAGAGAGGGACAAGAAAAATAAAATCAATGCAAAGCTTCAAGGATTTGTCAAGCAAGTAAGAGAGCTATGGGAGTAGCCTCATCTAAAATATTTTGAACTAGAGTTTGATGTACCATTTAGAGAGCTTGGTTTTCATGGATTTCCTTTCAAAGCCTTTGCTTTTATTGTTCCTATGGTAAACTATTTGGTAGAGTTGGTGGAATTACCTTTCTTAGTAATCACTATTAGTGAGATTGAGATTGTTAATCAATTGGGTGCTAATTGCCTATAGCAATGAAAGAGTTTGAAAAGGAAGAGATAGCTACACTGGTGACTCAGGAGAAACTTTAGCTTTCAAAAACAAAGGCAATTAGGTTGGAAGACTTGTGGATCAGGCCAACATTTGGTGGAAGAGGAAGAAAGATGACTAGAACTCTGGAGGCCCAACATAATGGATTTCGGTATTCAACCATGAGAGTAGAAGAGACAACTAATATCATGTATCAAAACATTAAGCATGCATTCTTTTAGCCAGCAGAGAAGGATATGGTTACTTTTCTTCATTTTCATTTGCATAACCATATCATGGCGTGGGAACCAAGAAGACCAAGGATGTCCAATTTTATGTGGAGCTAATGAATGTGGTCCAAAATTTAGGAGGGGCAAGAAGGTCAATGTATGATCCTGATGAAATTGAAGAAGAACAACAAGAGAGGGACACAAAGAATAAAATCAATGCAGAGCTTCAAGGATTTGTCAAGTGAGTAAGAGAGCTATGGGATCAGCCTCATCTAAAATATTTTGAACTAGAGGTAATATACCATTTAGAGAGTGTGGTTTTCATGGAGTTCCTTTCAAATCCCTTGCTTTTACTATTCCTACGGTAAACTGTTTGGTAGAGTTGATGGAATTACCTTTCTTAGTAATCACTATTAGTGAGATTGAGATTGTTAATCAATTAGGCGCTAATTTCCTATAGCAATGAAAGAGTCTGGAAAGGTAGAGAGAGCTACATTGGTGACTTAGGAGAAACTTCAGCTTTCAAAAACAAAGGCAATTAGGCTGGCAGACTTGTGGATCAGGCCAACATTTGGTGGAAGAGGAAGAAAGATGACTGGAACTCTGGAGGCCCACCATAATGGATTTCGGTATTCAACCATGAGAGTAGAAGAGAAAGCTGATATCATGCATCAAAACATTAAGCATGCATTCCTCCAACCAACGAAGAAGGAGGTGATTACTTTGCTTCATTTTCATTTGCATAACCATATCATGTCGTGAGAACCAAGAAGACCAAGGATGTCCAATTTTATGTGGAGGTAATGGATGTGGTCCAAAATTTAGGAAGGGAAAGAAGGTCAATGTATGATCCTGATAAAATTGAGGAAGAACAACAAGAGAGGGACAGGAAAAATAAAATAAATGCAGAGTTTCAAGGATTTTTCAAGCAAGTAAGAGAGCTATGGGAGTAGCCTCATCTAAAATATCTTGAACTAGAGTTTGATGTACCATTTAGAGAGCTTGGTTTTCATGGAGTTCCTTTCAAAGCCTCTACTTTTATTGTTCCTATGGTAAACTATTTGGTAGAGTTGGTGAAATTACCTTTCTTAGTAATCACTATTAGTGAGATTGAGATTGGTAACCTTGAGAGAGTAGGACTTGGGAAAAAGGAATTTGATATGGCTATTGTTTTCAAAGACTTCAAGTGAGATGTACTCTGCATTGATTCCATTCCTCAATCTTCACTTGATGGCATCAAGGAATGGCTGAACTCCATGGATATAAAGTATTATGAAAGCATAATGAACTTGAACTGGCGGCCAATTTTGAAGACTATTACTAATGATCCAGACAAATTTATTGAGGATGGTGGTTGGGAATTTTTGAATATGGAATCTAGTGATTTTGATTCTAATAATTCAGAAGATCAGATCAAGGATACGAACCCTCTGATGTAGAAGAGGAATCAAAATCAGATGAGGAAGGTTCAAAAGATGAATCTCTTGTGGAGTTAGATGAGGATGATGAAGAAGAAGAAGATTCTAAAGGGGAGGAAGGTAAAACATGGGATGAATTAGAAGCTAAAGCCAAAAATGCAGATAAGGAAAAAGGAGATGAGTCTGACAGTGAAGAGGAAAGGCAACGATGAAAGGTAAAAGCTATAGGGAAGTCTTGGGCACCTGATAATAGAGATTCAAGAGGAATGCCTACCAAGAGGCATAAAGTTAGATGAATTGAGTTCATCTACATCCTTCTACTATTTATTCATGCACATAAATGGCTCATTTGTTTATGCAAATGATGCATATATGTTAACTTGATCAGTGTTGTTACTTTGGTAGTTTGACTTCTATGACAACCAACCATTAGGCCATTCTATGCGAGAGCACGTTTGTGTTTTTAGTTAGATTTTTTGGATAGCTCTACTTGGTGTTAAGGACATTCCATTTATCTTTTAAATGTTAAGAAGTCTAGTATTACATTCTTCTCTATGTTGATCAAATCAGTTGCAGGTTTTTTACTGCCGATTTCTTTATTTATGGAGTTTTTTTAACTTGGAAGACATGAATTTACTACCCTTTTAAAAATTAGATGGATAAATTAAGTGGCCAGTTAGCTATGCCAAGTGATGTAGACTAGAAGGATGTATTAGATCTATAGGATGCCTACCAAGATGCATCAAAACATTCTTACATGTTAAAAGAATGACAACATCGTGAGGAAGGATGGAAAAGATGCATGTGGATCAATTAGTAGAATGGCACCATGAATTCAAGGAAGAACTCCTTGAGATACCATGTTTGAGAGAAAAGAAGATAAATCAAATCAACATGGGACTAAGTCACTCAAATGATACAACTCATAACTTAAATGAGGACACTTAAGAGATATTAAAAGACAATGGTCATTAATTAAAAGATGCGATGAAAATAGGGCATGAATTTCACCCACTACCCTTTAAGGAAAACAATATTTTTTTCCTCGACATGAAATAATGGGACAATTGAGTGCGATCTAGAGAAAATAGAGAAGCACTTTAGAACTCATCCTACACATCATATAAACAACTCAACACAAGAAATGAAAATTGACATATTAACACAACAATATCCAACTAAGTTATTGAAAGTTAACTATTGATACCTTGTTCTCCATCCAGATTAAAAAATTGGCCCACTTTTTGCTTTGTAACTTTTCCTTTTCAAATTGCTTTGGATGCCGACCATATTTCTCCTCCTATCAAAACATGGCACATGGACTAGTTAAACTAATTAATATGAAATCATTTACTTTTTCCTAGGGAATGAAAAAAAATATCATTTAACATATTAAATATACTTACAAAATTATAGATCAAGGCCTGTAAACCTTTCTGGCCACTGTGATGCGTGGCATGAAGTTTTTGAAGCCTAGCCTTGGAGGCCTTGTCCTGAAACATATACTAATTCAATTTAACTATGCACAAATAAAATTTAAAAATCGTTTAATAAATTTGATATAATCTTATGAGAAAATTCAAACACCTATGTACTCTCCTCACCGGACTTCCTCTGTGCTTTGGACTTCTCATATGCTTTTACAAGCTCTTTCCATACTTTGACACTTACATTAATTGGCCTTTTTTTGAGCCTTAGCTCGGGAGGGGTTTTTTTTATCTTCTTTCTTTGGTTGCACCGAAATCTCTTGCAATTTTGAGACATTCGTAGCTTCACCTTCTTCACAGACCAACCTGTTCCAAATTCAGTCTCCATGTCATTGATAACTAATTTTTGCAGGTGTATGGGTATCTTTGAGAATGAAAAATGTAGATAGTCTTTGAACCATTGAAGGAATGATTCCTTCAACCTATTCACAAACCCTTTTCCAGCATATGTCATTCGGACTTCCCTTGAAACCACATTGTATTCTATCTTCTTATTGTATGTTCCAATGCAAGAATGAAAACTTGTCATGGTGGAAGAAGTCTGTGTCCTAGGAGTGGGTGGGACAGTGGAAGCCTCTGCTCCCTATTCTACACTCCTAGAGTTTACTATTACTAATTTCCTCCCGGATCTTTTGCTCGATCCAAGACTGCTTGGGGAATCAATTGATTCCATTTGAAATGGTTGATTTGGTTGCAATGTTTGAGGGGCTTCACTAGATCAGTTTTCTATGTCTCTAGCAAGCATTTTCCAACATGCATCATCCAAATTGTTCACTGCCTCTGCCCCCAATATGGAAGCCAATTCCTCTTTATCTTTGTCAGTCACATGTCCCTATATATATATATATAATAAATTTCTTCTTTTAAATTTAAAAATAAAAAACTAAAAAGTAAAAATGAAAGAAACAAGGGAAACATTTACAAATCTATAAATTGATAATGAATTACCTCATTGTGGCCAAAGTCTACTCCCTTTCTTCTCTTCCCTCTATTGCTTGAAATTTTGAGGAAACCTAGGGCAAATTATTTTTGTCCAGTCTGTGGAGGAAAATGAAGTACACACTATCAGGTATGAAAGTTTTCGTCTAGTTTGTGGTATGAAAGTTTTACCTTGAATGACTCTCTTTCTGGATTTAAATGCCTATGAATCAATTGCTTGCACACCTGTATAAAATATAAATATATTTGAAAGGATATAAATATATGCAAAATGAAACAAATGTATTGTAAAAAAATCAACGCTTGCACACCTGTATAGAATGGTAATCTTTGGGGGATAAAAAGGGCGTGGAGTGTGGTTTTATTGAGAGTTAACATAGATAGGTCCCATGCTCGAGTCGCATCCGCTAATTAGAAAGAAAATGAATGTGTGCACACAATCAATTTGAAACCACGAGCTCATTGTTTTGTAAAAGAAAAAGTGGAAATTAGTAATAGCTAATTTAAGCATGAAGGTCTCAAAAATTTGAGGAAATGATCTATTATTCAGCTATCGTCTCAAAATCCCTATCTCCTCATATTGTCTCGACCAACCTTTGTTCCCACGAGACCTGGCTATAGTGGGGCGGATGCAATTTAACAACTTGTCTTGAAAGCACTCGACTAATTTTTTATGGAAGGTCGGCCTAAGAAATCAAACCAGAAACCAAAAGCTTGGGATGGGAATGATAAGTGAACCAGGGCATTGGGGTTTCAAAAATGTGTTCACTGCTCTCGGATGTAGAGGAAATAATGTAATGTCTACAATTTTACCCTCCTCCTTTGCAACCACATGAGACTTGAATGATTCTCGTGCAAACAAAACAATATTCACAACCCTTTCTTCACAATCTCTCCATTTAATCCAAACAAAAATATTTGTGGGAACGAAAAAAAAATTGTAACCTTACCTATGGTATCACAAACGAAATTGAATTTTTTGTCTACTTGCTTGTAGCCCTTCTTCATGCCGTTTTTCCCTTTTTTATCCTCTCTTCCTTCGCGTGGGTTTTTTCTCATGTCATCTCTTCCTTCTTGACACGGGAAGTTTTAATTTTTTGTTCTTGATTCAGTAGTCTGTGCAATAGTTGGCGTAGAAAAGTGTGCCTCATTTAGCGCCACCTTCCAGCCAAAAAAATGTAATTTGTTTGGGATGCAAAAGGTGGTGCAAAGTGCACCTAATTTAGCGTTGCTTCTAGAAAAAAAAAGTAATCTATTTTGGATGCAAAAGATTGCGCAAAGTGCGCCTAATTTAGTGCCTAGCAGTGCAAAATGATGTATTTTGCTTGGAAGTTGATAAATAAATTGATCCTAAATTGATTTCATCTTCATACGTACCAAGGGAGCAATCATGTTTCCCTATTTTATCTATTCCTTATCCCATGTCAATTTTGTGGGTGCAAAACTAATAGAGGTTAGATTTGTGAACTCATAAATGACCCCTATACAACTAGATGAGTCATCTAAGGTGTGAAATATATGTCAAATATATGTCTAAAGTGAGGTTTTGTGTTGGATAGCATATTCGTTGAAATGATATATTTGGTGTACTAAGCATTATTTACTATGTTGTGTATTATAGGGGCAAGACGAGGCCATGGCAACAGATCGTGTCATGTCAAATGAGGACACAACGACTGAAGCAAGACATCAGGTACTCAAATTTTGACTTAACTTAGGAAAAAATGATTTGATGGCATTTTGTGATACATCCATCTTTTTTCACAGTATTATTGAAATTTATAATGTATTATCCAATCTTGACATAAATTAATGTATGTTGTTGATTATTTTAGATGGAGATTGAGAAAATGGAGAGCCTGAGCATTCAACTAGAAAAAGAGGACATGGACATGGACCTAAGACTGTTAAATCACGTAGAAAGCAGTGGGTGTTTGAGGATATGAAAAATCATGCAAAAACAACAAATGATTGCATTGAACAAGAGGTTGGTCAGGACTATAGTACATGGGATGAATACTTTTAGAAAATATATGACTAAAGTGAGGTTTTGTGTTGGATAGCATATTCGTTGAAATGATATAATTGGTGTAGTTAACATTATTTACTATGTTGTGTATTATAGGGGCGAGACGAGGCCATGGCAACAAATCATGTCATATCAAATGAGGATAGAACGGATGAAGTGGGACATCAGGTACTCAAATTTTGACTTAACTTAGGAAAAAATGATCTGATAGCATTTTGTGATACGTCCATCTTTTTCACAGTATTATTGAAATTTATAATGTATTATCTAATCTTGACATACATTAATGCATGTTGTTGATTATTTTAGATGGAGATTGGAGCAAATGCAAAGCTTGAGCGTTCAACTACCAAAAGAAGAAGATATGTACATGGACATGGACCTAAAACTGTTAAATCACATAGACGATAGTGGGTGGAAGATGATATGACAATGGATCTTCCAGACACAACAAATGATTGCACTGAACAAGAGGTTGGTCAGGACTATAGTACATGGGATGAATACTTTGATAAAATTGTTTGTGGATGTTTTGTATGTCATGGAAAGATACAATTCAAATGAGCAATTGTACAAAGACATTACATACATGATGAGCTTCCAGTCAGTAGTATGCCTCCTACAATTGATTCAAATCCAATAGGAGTTGTGGTAAGGAATTTTCCAATTTGATATAAATAACATGTATACTTCATTTAAACATTGTTTTAAATTATTTAAATAACTAATTTTTTTCTGAATGGATACTTGGAGGATAAAGTTCTTGGTTTAAAGTTTCCTGGATCACCGACTTCCAGTCTAGAGGGTAATGATCATTTATCAGATGATACATCTAACAAAAATATGTGCCAATGTACCAACTCAGAAGATGAGGAATTGATGAAAACAACTCATAGAACAAGAACCAGTTTAAAGATGCATAATTTGCTTAAAGACAGGGGGAAGGTGGACTACATACCCTATGAGAATGAATGTGATGGAGATGATGACTTTCCCTTGAGTTTGAGATCAATTTACAAAGAGAAATTTGATCGTCGACTATATTGCACTTGGCCTAGTGATCAACAACTACCTAGAGTGTACGAGGTGTTTCAATTTTGGGGATACAGGTACATGATACAACCCTCCAATATTCATGGAGCAAATCTAGCCCTCTTTATTGTAAAAAATGTACATGTGGGATCTAAACATAGAAACAATCCCGAACAAACCACTAGGAGATTAATGCCATATTATGGTCCATCATATTACAATGGTGAATGGAGAAGGCTAGCAGAATATAAGCCTAACATGTCAACATATGGTCTAAATTCGAATATTTATACACATCATCTCTAATTGGAAAGTGGAAAAGAAATTAGTAGAGGTCATCTTATGTATATAGATGGACGTGCATACAAACACAAAAATATTGCAGGATTTATAAATAGTAGTAAGGGAAGGGACCCTAATGTAAGACCAAAATTTCAATTTGTTGAGGTTATAACTGATAAAGATGGAGATATGGAAAGATAGGTTGATAGATTGATAATGGTTGAGGCTATTAAAGACCTTACCATTGGGGATGAGTTATTGATTGATTACCCCTTCTTAAAACGCACTCCTGTGCGAAAGAAAAGGGAAGAACAAGGTCTCCCTAAGGATGTTCTTAAGGGCAGAAAACCAAAGAATAATAAATGAGTGTGGACTGATGTTTTATAAACTATGTTGTCAAAATTGTTTTTTATTTAAATTATTGTCTAAAAAAGGTAGTCTATAAAATAATGTTCCATTATTCAATTGATGTATATATGTTCATAAAATTTATATTTATATTTTTTAACCCATATTTGATTATATTTCTTTGAAGTTGATACATTTATGATTTATCCAATTGTTGGAAAATGTTAAATAATGCTTGTGTTTGTTGATAGGTAGAAGATGTTGATGAAACACATAATAATACCCACAATCCAACTGGGTTATTAAGATTTGGACGGGATGATCCAAGCCATCCTTTAAACAATACCAGGATGAAAAGAGCAAGTTTGAAGAGATTTCTACCACCTAAGAAATTTGAAGAGCTAATGAGATATGCATACACTGAAGAGATGCTACCTAGCCTTAATGATGACGATCATGATAGGGAAAATGAAGTGCATGAAGAAGGATTGAATGAAATGCTTACATGTTTCTTTGGGGATGGAAACAATGATGCCAATAATGATCATATGGTTGACAGTAACGATGATGCAGGGGTAATTACCACCAACGTAATGTTGATGATAACAACCTGAAAGACTCCATCAAGCAAGTAGCGAAGACACCCGTGTTCAAATCGGGGCAAGTAGAACCTCACAACTGGCATGCACATTAATATTATTAGAAATCAAGTCACTATTTGGTTGGTTAGACAAAGGATTCACTACCCTACTGAAGTTAGTTGAAATCTATTTCTTACTTTTCATTTTCAATTGGTGTACACAATTCGTAAACATTCATCAACTTCATTTATAATTTTTAAGGGGATTTTAAAACCATATATTGTATATAAACAATCCTAGTATAGATTGACATATCAAACATGTTCATCATAAGTCACATTCAATTGATTTAATCTCTGGAAATCTTACACGACACTAAAAACTAAAATATTCCTTGAAGAGAATGTGTTGCCATCAACTTACAGAGAGGTGTGTTTGTTGTTGGTTGAGTTGAGGATTGAATATAAGCAAATTCATTCATGTAAAAATGATTGCATTTTATACAGAGGTGAATATCAGAACAACGTAGAATGCCTTGTATGCAAAGATAAGAGATCGTACAGATGTAAAAGGTCCTACAGTTCCAAAGAAGGTTTTACATCACATGCCAATTATACTTAGACTTCAACAAATGTTTCATTGCAAGTCACTTGCACAATTGATGGAATGACATGCAAAGAACATGAGTAAATATGGATTCATGTGAATTCTGGCTGACCTCAAAGGAATGAAACACATAGAGGGAAAATGGCCAAGAAAATTCAAAGATGAACCCTGTAGTATTAGGTTTGGTCTTGCAATTGATGGAGTGTGCCCATTCTCTTTCCTGAGCTCAAATTATAGTGTTTGGCCAATCGGATTGATAGTATACAATATTCCCCCATGGATGAGTGTTAGAAAGGAGCACCTTATGCTGACTCTCATTGTTCCAGGAAAACATCAAGTTAAAAACATGGATTTTTATCTTGCGCCTTTTATTGATGAGATGCAACTACTATGGAAAGGCATAAGAATGTATGACATATCATGTCCTCCATCAAATAGGTCCTTCATTTTGTATGGTGTGCTATGTTGGACTATTCATGATATCCCAGGACTTTGTGTTTGTTCTGGTAAGATAAAATATTTACGTATTTACACTCATAATTTAATTTCATCCCAACTTTCATACTTAGTTTTATACTATTTTTTTAATGTTATTAACATTACTTGTTGAATTGCAGGGCTTCAAACAAAGGGGATATTTGAATGTCCAAGATGTGCAAAACAATTTCAAGGGCAATATTCTAAAGATCTACATAAATTTATTTATGCAAACAACATGGTTTTTCTACCACTAGATCATATGTTTAGAAATCACCAAAAGAATCAATTTGATGGAAAAGTTGAAAATAGAGGTCCTCCCATGATTATGGGTCTAGGTGATTGGCTTAAGAAGTATGAAGATGTTGAATTGAAAGCTTGGGAGGATTTTTTTGATTGGGGTGATTCAATTGAAGAACCAAAACAACTTGTAGTTCATATGCTAGAAGGAATGAAAAGGAAATCCATATTTTATGAGCTCCCTTACTGGAAGGGTCTATTAATATCTCACCTATTAGATCCTATGCACATCTTCAAAAATGTCCTAGATTCTATATTTCAACATATATTAGGAAAAGAGAAGGACACCTTGTCTTCGAGGAGAGATATTGCTCTTTCGCAGACCAAATTTGATAGAAAACATTTGTGGCCAAGCAGGGAAAATGAAACATATGCAAAAGCTCCATGGATTTTGAAAAAAAAGAGCTAGACCAACTAAAAAATGTCATCTGTTTAATAAGGACACCTACTGGCTATGGGTCATTGTTGGATAAAGATTTTACAGTTGATGGACATATCACATGATTTAAAACACATGATTTTCATTATTTAATGAAGGTATTATATATCATCATTTAACATTTACTGGTAACATTGATTAAGTACTAAATATATTTTGATATTTTGTTGTGTGAGAAAAAATTACTAATGACCTTTTCATAAATGTGTTCGATAGTATATCATGCCATTGGAAATTAGGGGGGATTCCTATCTTACAGTTGACTTAAGGAATGCCATAAGTCGATTGTCAACATTTACAAGGTATGTGGTTATATGAAATGTTCATGTGTGAGAGACAGATATATTATACTGCATTTTAATTTATGACTAAAGGTTCATACTAATTTACTATTCTTATATTAGGTGGGTGATCTCCAAGGAGATCCACGAATCTAAAGTGCCAAAGTGGAAGAAGGAAATTGCAAAAATTGTATGTGTATTTGAGAAGGAGCTCCCTACAAGTCTCATGGAGCTACAAATCCATTTACTTAGACACCTAGTCGATGACATTGAATTGGAAGGTATTGTATCAATGAGGTGGATGTTTTTCTTTGCGAGGTATATTAAAACTCTTAAAAGATATGTTCGACAAAAGGCACATCCAAAGGGTTGCATGGATGAAGGGTATGTATTGAATGAAGCATTTTTCTTCCTGTGTGAATTCCTTGGTAAGGATTTTGAAGATGGGCCATGCGTCTGGGATGAAGAATGAGCATCAGATATTATTGATAGAGAAAAACCACAATCTAATGGTGTTGAAGTAGAAATTAGTAAGTAAATTCACCATCAGTGTGTTTTTTTTTCTTGCAATCATTAATTTACTCTGTAATTTATTTGTCAAATTAACAGCATGACATTTGGAGTTTGAAATAAACATGTTGACATGTAATAGGTGTAGAAAAAAGTTCTATACTCGACAAGTTCATTATGTACCACATGGACTTTATGAACAAATGGATTGATCTATATGATAAAAAGAGAGAAGAAGTGCTAGAAGCAAGGAGATAGTTTAAGAGATCAAACCCAAAGAATACTCCACTTCCCACTGATCTTCTTGGGGAATTAGGGAAAAGATTGCAAACTAGAATGGGTCACTAAAAAAATTCAAAATCAAATAGAAGATGCAGGTATAGTTTCAAACATAACTGAAGATGAAATCATCATGTCTAGAGGATGTGAAAGAAAGGTACAATTGGAATTTTACAAAATGTTGTTTCCTTATAGTTTTGACACTATTAAATATTTTAATATTCATCATTATATTTGTTTTCACTGAAATAAATGGTCTTTCACAGGTGAGGAAATATTTAGCAATGCGGGCATATGGTTGACATTATCGTGTAGAAAGTGTACATGTAAAGAGGCAATCCTTTGATTGTGGCATCATGGTTGAATTCAAGGAATCCAGTAGATCAAGCTCAAAATATAAGAATATAATTGAAGGGAATCTACAATATGTTGGGAAAATAAAAGAAATTATTGAGTTGGATTATTGCTCTTTTAAATGTATTTTTAAGTGTAGATGGTATGAATCATTTGAGAGGACATGAAGACATGATACCCATAGTGGATTGTTTTCTACAGATTCCTCATGCTTTCTACTGGAGGATAAGGAGCCTTATGTTCTACCAATTCATTGTGAGAAGGTATTTCTTTAACTCAAACAAGAAGCGGTAGTGATCATTAATCTATTAATTTAGAGTTTATTGTGAATATATACATGTGTTTATTAATCAATAAAATTGTTATAACATACTTCTAATATATGTATTTCATTCATGTGCAGGTATTTTTCTATGAAGATATTTTGGACCCGAAATGGATGTTTGTCATACATTATGATCCAAGATTAAGGCATGTATTTGATGAAACATTAGTGGATACTGAGAAAAATAATGATGGTGAACAAAATGAGAGAGAGGGATTAGAGAACATTGAAGAAATTGACATCCATGATGATGTTGAAGATGGTTATGTTCAGGCACAAGAAGACAACAATCCAAAGTTAGATGATGTTATGGAAGAAAACAATGATCCAAATACATCTGCTAACAATATAGATGATGTACAATCAAATTTCAAAGATGATGAAGATGATGCAGGTCAAGATGAGGATGATGATAATATTAAATACTTGAAAGAACATATGAACATTGACAATGATGCACTGGATGACATTGTAGCAAACAATAATGTTAATGACCGAGACTTCTAAATTTTTAAAATTATTTGCAATCCATGTGTAAAAAAGGATGATTCTTATGGCCCAAAGTTTGATATGCTTCAGTAATATTATTTGTGTCGATACAAATTACTTATTGCAATATCCTTAAATTGTTCAATCTTTGGTATGAATTGTTGGCAGAAAAAATTACAATTACTTGGATGCTTCTTCCATTCATTTTGTATCAACATATGTTCATGAAGAAACAAAAGTTAATAAAATATTAATTCACGTAACTCACAGTTATTTAAATAAGCAACTTTGTTAACTTTATTATTTTTAAATATTTCCATTTTTATGTTGAACATAATTTTGAACATGTAACTGAAAACATCCACAATAAATGCTTTACTGTATCAACATATTCATTCACATAAGCACAATATTGAGGCTCAATAAATGATATTCATTCAAATATAAGAAGAAATAAGTATGGAAAACATAAGAAAAAATACGGAATGATAACATAGTCATGGAGAATCTCTGATAATAAGATGTTCTATTTCATTCATAAGCTCAAAATAATAACACGGTAACATCAAATGTGCCCTAATAAATCTTATGAATTTAAATAACTTGAAGAAATCACTTTGGAGACAACACAGTAATAGATAAGCATGGAATTTAACACAACAATTGAACACCAAAATAGATTACCAATTATGAGCAATCTTCTCCATTATGTTGTTTCAAATATATATACATTTATAGCATGTCTTTGATATGATATGGATGGGTGGAATGTGCAATCTATCTTCTTACTAATGCCTACGATAACGGAAATGAAAATGGAATATGATATGATGATCCTCTCAAAATTGGCCTTGGATTCCTATTTATATAGGAAGCAACAAGCTTCAGGCCTTTTACAAAAAGAGACGACCCTTCAAAACTACTTCTTTAACTAACAACTAATTAATTTGCATAATTGAAGAAAAAACGAGGCTTAAGACACTTTAGACATATGTTTCCTTTAATCAACATAAAAAGACCTTGACCATTGATTTGGAAAAGATTTCCTCTTAGGAAAATTCACTTGATTTTGAGGGTGTGGTATTTAGTCGTATTAGTATCAATGCCATTTCTTTGCCAAATAGTTTCCCAACAAGCTCAAATCCTTGAAATTAATTTTGAAGCATGTGTGAGGGAATTTATTGCTATAAATTATAATGATGTCATAATTATTGTACTATCACCATCTCTTATTATACCCGCTGTGGTATGGCGGTGTTTTTCCCTTCCATTCTGATGTTTACCGCACTACTGCCTTGCTCAAGACTTCTTGCTGCGGGGTTGTGGTGTACACTGCACTACCGCATATGTTGCTCACCCTCCCGACAATATAGTGGTGTATGCTTTATCTTCTTGTTGTTTACCACCTTATCGTACTCCTTTGAATCACCTTATGTGATACTATGGTGTCCACTTATCTTCCATGCTTACCTCTCTACTACCTTGCTCAAGACTTCTTGTTGCGGGGTTGTGGTATACATCACTCTACTGCATATGTTGCTCACCCTCCTGGCGATATAGTGGTGTATGCTTTATCTTCTTGTTGTTTACCACCTTACCGCACTCCTTTGAATCGCTTTATGTGGGATGGCTTAAATGTAAGTCAATTGACAAATATTATGGCCCAACTATAGGGATCATTTAAATGATTAACCATATGTGATGATCGACTAACTTAGAACTCAGGGCCGGTACAAATAATGATTTTAATGGCTCAACTCATGACTTAAATGATCAATAACCGGATGCAGTAGGTCAACACAAAATTATTGTTGGGACTTCACTTCACTGTAATTGCTATGGAAATTTTATCTCCTAAGGCTCCAACGATGTCATCCTACAGATTGTTTCTGTTTAGTATTTAATTTCTCTTTTTTTAATTGAAACAATGAAAATAATATAAAAAGGAGGCAACAAAGGTTGCCAAAAGAGAGAAAAATATTACAACTAGGCTAACAACCAACAATACAGTCACTTACAACCACCAAAAATAGTAGGAGATTGTATTAATCAAAATTGAAAAAAATACAAATCATCTGCCAATGCAAGAATATTCATGAAACCCTTATTTTGAACCTCACTAGAGGCCAAGACAACCACGAAAACATCACCAAAAAACTAAAAAAACCCAATACTAAGACAACCCAAATTTTGAGCCACCACCACCAGGACCCATTAACGATCGTAGAAGCCAAAAAAACCAGCACCATCTGACCACAAGCCCGAGGTCATAGGAAGCCATTGAGATGGGTGAAGTTATTGAATTCCAACACCCACATGAAACCCTCAGTCTCCACTAGCTCAAGATCTTTTTGCAAATACTCCACCTCAACTGCAGCCACCATTTGATGCCTGAACAATGCCGTTCCTTTCGGATCCAATAGAAGTGGAAAAAATTGGACCACTGCACCAGGAGTTTTGAGCATTTCCAAGTCTTTTAGACACGACACCCCAGAGCCAAGAATAGAGGTTGAAATAACCTCATCCATGCCACCCAGGAGATTAGGATTGAATAGCTTCCTCATCATTGCCCAAACCAGGTTTTTGGGGGTGCTTTGATCAAGAAAAGATGCCAAAACAATGAGAGACTATGTGGGAATTAACTTGAACCATTTCACTGTAGGCCACATGCTCTCTGCCCAAAACCATTTTCACCACGACCACCTTCAAGGGATCATACTACAAAAGAATTTGTTTGAGCCTTTGGTCCGTGAGTTTTTTGAAACCTCCTTGACTCACACAACAATCCAAGAAAATCAGAGTGTCATGCCCAAAGGAGGATAGCTCCGCGACCGATTTAAACACTGCATACTTCGCGTCCTTCTCCATTGTTCTTTCTCACCAAAGCAAAGTCTCTGGAATGAAAAATATAGCAAATGCAGAATGTAGAAATCACCACCTTCGCTAGATTAAAATTAATGCCACCTTTTCATGGTATTTATTTTAATTCCATCCTTTCATGGCATTCATTTTAATGCGTACGTGCCACCCTTTGAGCTGCCGAAAAGTCTTGTCGAGACTACTAGCCGAGAATGTCGTACCCCCTGGTATAAATGAGGGTGACATTCGATGTGTTTTTGTTTAGTATTTAATTAATTATAAGGATTTGTATTATTTTTATTTTCTTTTCCATTTTAAACTTTAGAATTAGTAAGTATAATTTTTATTTATATTAGGTATTTAAACAGTTTTAATTTTTTTTAAAAACTCAACTAATATTATCTAAACAAATTATAATTACTAAATGTTTAGTTTACCTATTCAAAATTTTAAAATGGAAAAGAAAATAAAAAGAAGACAAATCCTTATAATTAAATACCAAAAAAAACAGTACAATCCTTATAATTAAATATTTTTAAAAAGCAATATGTATATGCATAGAGTATTTTGTTAACCAAGTGGTTTGTAAATTTATACCAAGCAAGGAGTAAAACAATATAATAGTCAATTTAGTAGAATAAAAAGTAATTTCATCTAGCGCTTAGTAATTTAGGGCTCGCAAAATAAATAATATTTACATGCTTGAAAAAAAGTAGAATAAAAAACACTTTAACCACACACATAAATAAATTATATGCAATCTGTATAAGATATTATGCAGTGCGAGGTAGACTTTTGAAGGTAAAGTATTATTATAATGTGATAAAATCAATAAAAGGGTATCAATGGACCAAACAGTTTCAAGGGTCGACAGTCTGATATCAACCATCGATTGACAATTGCATGTTTGTCTTCTTCAAATAGGATACACCTTCAGTGTAAAATATATAGCACCATCCCGATAAATAGCACCCACTTTTCAAAAAATTGGAGAAAAATACATTAAACCCTTAATTAACCCTCTACCCTCTACCCTATACATTAAACCACCCTTAACCCTCAATTCTCAACCCTCAACCCTCAATACCTCCACCCTTAATCCATCCCTCCCTCTCTACCCTAATCCCTCAACCCTATACCCTCAAACCAATACAATAAACCCTAAACCATTAAACCATCTATGTCCCTCTACCCTCAACGTCCCAATACCCTCTACCCTAGTCGACCCTAGTAATCCCTCAACCCTAATCCCTCAACCCTTAAACCCAAGTAAACTCTCTACCCTAATCCCTCAACCCTCAACCCTTAAACCCTCAAGTACCCTCTACCCTCAACCCTAATCCTTGAACCATATACGTCCCTCAACCCTCATCCCTCTACCCTATACATTAAACTTCCCTTAACCCTCAATTCTCAACCCTCAACCCTTAATCCCTCAATCCTTAATCCATCCATCCCTCTCTACCCTAATCCCTCAACCCTCAACCCTCAACCCTCAACCCTAATCTCTCAACCCTATACCCTCAACCCAATACCCTAAACCTTAAACCGTTAAACCCTCTACGTCCCTCTACCCTCAATGTCCAAATACTCTCTACCCTAGTCGACCCTAGTAATCCCCTGTCCCTAATCCGTGAACCCTTAAACCCAAGTAAACTCTCTACCCTAATCCCTCAACCCTCAACCCTTAATCCGTCAACCCTTAAACCCTCAAGTACCGTCTACCCTCTACCCTCAACCCTCAAGTACCCTTAAACCCTATCCCTCATTAACCCCTATACCCTCTACCCTATACATTGGACCCTCAACCCTAATCCTTGAACCATATACGTCCCTCAACCCTCTACCCTCAACCTTAAACCCTCAACACTCTACCCTATACATTAAACCACCCTTAACCCTCAATTCTCAACCTTCAACCCTTAATCCATCCCTCCCTCTACCCTAATCCCTCAACCGTCAACCCTAATCCCTCAACCCTATACCCTCAACCCAATACCCTAAACCCTAAACCATTAAACCCTCTACATCCATCTACCCTCAACATCCCAATACCCTCTACCCTAGTTGACCCTAGTAATACCTTATCCCTAGTCCCTCAACCCTTAAACCCAAGTAAAATCTCTACCCTAATCCCTCAACCCTCAACCCTTAATCCCTCAACCCTTAAACCCTCAAGTACCCTCTCCCTCTACCCTCAACCTCTACCCTCAACCCTCAACCCTTAAGTACCATTAAACCCTAATCCCTCATTAAGCCCTATACTCTCTACCCTATACATTGGACCCTCAACCCTAATCCTTGAACCATATACGTCCCTCAACCCTCTACCCTCTACCCTATACATTAAACTACCCTTAATCCTCAATTATCAACCCTCAACACTTACTCCCTCAACCATTAATCCATCCCTCCCTCTCTACCCTAATCCATCAACCCTAATCCTCAACCCTATACCATCAACCCAATACCCTAAACCCTAAATTGTTAAATCCTCTGTCCCTCTACCCTCAACATCCCAATACCCTCTACCCTAGTCGACCCTAGTAATCCCTCAACCCTAATCCCTCAACCCTTAAACCCTTAAACCCAAGTAAAAAATCTACCCTAATCCCTCAACCCTCAAACCTTAATCCCTCAACCCTTAAAGCCTCAAGTACCCTATACCCTCTACCCTCAACCCTCAAGTACCCTTAAACCCTAATCCCTCATTAACCCCTATACCCTCTACCCTATACATTGGACCCTCAACCCTAATCCTTGAACCATATACGTCCCTCAACCCTCTAACCTCAACCTTAAACCCTCAACCCTCTACCCTATACATTAAACTGCCCTTAACCCTCAACCCTTAATCCCTCAATCCTTAATCCATCCCTCCCTCTCTACCCTAATCCCTCAACCCTCAACCCTCAACCCTCAAGCCTCAACCCTCAACCCTAAACCCTAAACCGTTAAACCATCTATGTCCCTCTACCCTCAACATCCCAATACCCTCTACCCTAGTCAACCCTAGTAATCCCTCAACCCTAATCCCTCAACCCTTAAACCCTCAAGTACCCTCTACCCTCTACCCTCAACCCCCAAGTACCCTTAAACCCTAATCCCTCATTAACCCCTATACCCTCTACCTTATACATTGGACCCTCAACCATAATCCTTGAACCATATACGTCCCCCAACCCTCTATCCTCAACCTTAAACCCTCATCCCTCTACCCTATACATTAAACCGCCCTTAACCCTCAATTCTCAACCCTCGACCCTTAATACCTCAATCCTTAATCCATCCCTCCCTCTCTACCCTAATCCCTCAACCCTCAACCCTCAACCCTAATCCCTCAACCCTATACCCTCAACCCAATACCCTAAACCCTAAACTATTAAACCCTCTACGTCCCTCTACCCTCAACGTCCCAATACCCTCTACCCTAGTCGGCCCTAGTAATACCTCAGCCCTAATCCCTCAACCCTTAAACCCTTAAACCCAAGTAAACTCTTTGCCCTAATCCATCAACCCTTAATCCCTCAACCCTTAAACCCTCAAGTACCCTCTACCCTCTACCCTCAACCCTCAAGTACCCTTAAACCCTAATCCCTCATTAACCCTTATACCCTCTATCATATACATTGGACCCTCAACCCTAATCCTTGAACAATATACGTCCCTCAACCCTCTTCCCTCAACCCTCAACCCTCAACCCTATACATTAAACTACCCTTAACCCTCAATTCTCAACCCTCAACCCTTAATCTTGTTTGAACTGAAAAATATCACATTTTTCAATAGCCTCCACCCACCTATCCTCCACATTTCACAGAAATTCATCACATTTTCATTTTATGATCAACACAAATTGTTGAAATTTGTGTGACAAGATTCATTTTGTAGCCTACATTTCCAAATTGACACACCCATAAATGAGTTTGAGGCTCCATAATCTTTCCTCGTTCCTAAATAAAAAATAACACTATAAAAAAAAAAATAGCACTATTGGCCTAACAATGCCTCATTGGTGGAGCCCCCATCATAGCCTCGCCAATGGCCCGATGAAAGCAGTTCATAACCTAGTATTGGTGTAACAATACCCTATTGGGATGACTCTTAAGATGTTCTCCCTGATAGACCGATAGAGTCAACAAAAGTAAGCACATCATTGTAACTCATAAACATCGGTGGAACGGATGTTTTCTTTCCCTCAATGGCCCAATATAATTACATATTATCAATAATTAAAATATATCAGGGGAATTAATGTGTATCAGGGTAATATATATTGGCATCTCGTCGATAGACCAAAGGAAAGTTGTTCATCGGTGGAGAAGGTGGCTATTGGTGGAATAAGGATTGCAGTCTCGCCGATACGACAATGATGATTGTACTAACTAATGTGACATCTCAATGCATTGTTGAGATATTCAAAAATAAATGTTTTCCTTTGATGACAAGATTGAAATGGGCGGTGTATTTATGAGCCAGAATTGAAGCACAAGTTGATGGCATAATTGTCGCACAGTCTGGAAGATTTCATTGAGGACAGAAGCAGAAAAGAGAAACTAGGATTTCTTACGTAGCAAAAACTAGTGGAGGCGAGACCCAAGTACACCAATCCCAACTGAGAAGTTGTATTTTTCAAAAGATTAAGAATTCAAACAATGGAGGAAAACACAACAAAACCCAAAGCTAAGAAACAAAAAACTGAGAAGAGACCCTTGAATCAAGACTTGATAGATTAATGCCTTGGGTTAGGGCCAAGATCTAGGAGGAGTGGTCAAACGAATCCTTCAATGGATAGATTATTAGATAAACATAAAGGATTGGGAGATATTTGGACACCGCGATGCGAGTATGAACTCTTCATGTATCATTACAGAAAATAATTTAGGTTTCAACCAGTCTGCAACCCATGAAGGTTGAACTTGGGAAAACTCGTGGTGCCCAACGTGTTCGTAAATGTAGAACTAATTAAAACTCTAGCTAGCAGATACGACCCCAAGAGGAGAACTATTCAATCACATAATGGGGCTGATGTGCTTGTTATTTCTGAGGATTTAATTTCTAATGTTTTTTAGTTGGACTGTCCTATGAACTTTCCATTCATGGTTAGAGACCTCTTGACAGAGTATCACCAAATGGATACTAGCTACAAACGATGGAAACTACCCTTGTGTTGGACCAAGAATGAAGGAGGACAACTTAGGAGGTTTTTGAGCAATGAAAACCATCCTTTTCATGAGGAATTGTTTGAAGAATACTTCTAATAAACTTATTATTCAGTTGTTCAGGTCTTGGGGGTAGAGGTCCCACCTTTCATGTCTATTTCCCCAATGGTCTTAGCTATAGACATACAAAGCACTGATGCTAGATCATTCAATTATGCTAGATACTTGGCCAATGACCTTAACTAGGAGCTTGAAAAGATTAAAAACAACAGTGAATATATTCATTTCAAACATTATTCTTTGTTCATGCATTTTCTCATGCACGAGGGACATGTTAGAAGGGTCTGGAGTGAAGAATTAAGAATAAGAGATACATATGAAAATTGAAACCTCAAACTTGTATAAATGTGGACTTCATTGTGGGATAGTCGATTTGGTAGATCTCATTATCTTTATTTTGAGGAGTTTTTTGTGAAACCATTGATGAAGTTGTTGGGATATCCGCATGATTATAACTTATCCCTAGAAGTACAAAAGTTTCTAAGACCAAAGGAGAATGACCCAAGGAAGAAGGTGAATCATAACTAGGGAGACTGGTATGCTTTTCCTGACTGCACAGTGATCAGGGTTTATGGGTTTGAAGGAACTCCACACTTGCTGCCACAAGTAGTTCCTGGTAGAATTTCCTACTTAGAAATTGTGAGGCAATTGGAAAAATATGATGCCAAAAACCTCAAAGGACACAACAAACAATCAATTATTCCCAACACTTTATGTTTTGGAGACTTTACAGTGGTTGCGAATGAGGGATATGAGAAAATTGATGCTAAATTAGCACAGTATAATCTCCCTCTAGGAAATAAAAGGGAAAAATTTGATGCAAAAGGATTTATTCACAAAGAAAGGCTATCACAGGGGTTATTAGAATATGAGCATGTGTTCTCAGATGAATATGTGATTAGAAACCATGTTGAAGCCTCTACCACTGAAAGAATCACTGAATATAATAGGGTTATGCTTACAGAGGAATGGAAAAGAAGAAATGTCCCATCTTATTAGAGGGAATTTGGTGAAATACATGATCCTCTAGTAGGGATTGAGCAACTCATTTCTCATGTGAATGAATTGGTAAAGGATGTTCCTTCATTTTTCTTTGATGCCACTCATGCAACCTATTCAGGAGTGCAGGTTGAAGATTAGGGCCCTTAGATTATATTCCTTCACAACCAACTCCTGAGGTGAGTTTTTCTATAGATACTGATATAAGTGAAGATGAGGAGAGTGATGAGGAAGCTGAGCAAGTACAACAAATAAGTGCTCTTGTAATTGCACCGTATGCGCCTCCTCGGGAACACAATGTTCTAATATTTGAAGCATTAGATGAATTATCTAATGATGTTAGGGTCAAGGCTGGACATGAGTTCATTTTTTATGAAGATTTTGTTAAGTATTTCGAGTTTAAATCATTTGTTTATGAATATAAAGGCAAGAAAATGAGAAAAAAGATGCAGGATGTCACTCCTGAATGAGAGGCTATTGCTTTGGAAGAATTGAAAAAAAAAAAGACAAAGAGATGGAGTCCATCACTCCTGAGAGAGGGAGAGAGTTGCTTCAAGAAGCTAGAGTATTGCTTTTTCCCGGGTGGGATATAAGCTCTGCAATTGTGTTTGATAGTTTCAGAAAGAGAGGGGACAAAACAATGAACTTAATAGAGGAAGCAAGTGATAAGATGTATTCAGGATCTGGATACAATCTAGATGAGGCCACCTTGCTTATTTGGTCATTGTACCCCCATGACAAACAACCAGCTATGATTGATAATCCAAACCAAATGTTTGGACACCTCTTGGTCCAAAGAGTAGGGGATACCAATCCCATGGAGACAATAAAATTGAATGTCAATGTGGCGAAATTCACCAAAGCACAGATTGATAAGATGGTTAAAGAAAATGACAGGTTGAAGAAGGAATTAGCACATCAAAGCGAAATATCATCTTCCTCTTCCACACCAGAGTTGTATTCCCCATGGCTTGAAAATGATAAGAGAGTATTGGATGCAATGGATGATACAATTTATTGGAAAAATTGCCACTTGAAATCTCAGGAAAAATGTAAAGAATTGGAGAAAGAAGTCAAAACCATCAAGTATAATACTGCATCTGAAATGATCAAGGGGAGATTCAATAAGATGATGAAATGTGCTATTGAATATTGGAGACAATTTAAGCAGGTATACTCAACAATAGAGGAGAATGAATGACTACAGGGGAGAATAATTGAAAAGAGAGGAGGAGCTTCAAAACAAGCAAATCCTTAAAGGACAAATAATGCAAACACATAAAAAATTGGTAGAATCACACAATGCATATCATAACAGGCTCATCGAAGATCTCGAATACTTCAATTCGACTCCAACACTTTATGATGATATGGGAAATCCTCAAGAGTATGATGATTGGAAGGAAGAGTTCTATGCGCTTTTGATTGCTGCACTACATGAAATCAATGATGAGGACATAATTTTACAAAATACTCACAAGCAGCTCAAGAAGATGATGTATAGGGAATATGATATGAGGGAAGTGATCTCCAATATAGATACTTGTGTTGAATAAGAGTACATTCATCACCTCTCTGCATTCAATTTGTTCCTTAACAAAACTATGGATATACCAGACACAACAGGACAATCATCAGGATGAAAGGAGTCAATTGATAACATGAGCACCCTATCATGGAGTAGAAGCTTTGAATAGATCTTAGATGGTCACGGGCTTCTTCTTGGAGATTAACAGATTGGTGCATTCATTTGCTGCAAATTTTTTTTCTTAATTATGTTTAGTTATCAAACGACATGACTTTTTGCAACGAGTCTGTAGCTTGTTGCCTCTCATATATATATATGAGAGACCAAGACCTGAATATATCATCATCACATCATTTCCATTTAGGGTAGGCATTAGTAAGAAGATAGATTGCACCAATTCACCCATCCATCTCATATTAGAAACTAATGTTATAATGTATATTATTCAAAGATAAATATAATCAAGAAGGTTATGAATAATTGTTAATGTGCTCTCAAGTGCTCAACTGTTGTGTGGATTTATATGCTTATATGTTATTTGGTTGTCTCTAAAGTAGCTATTTATGTTATTCAAATTGAGTGTGAAAATACATTTAATTTGTCAATACACATTTGTTGTAATTGTGTGATGTTGTTGACTGGTTTCAATGTGCAGAAGAATTAAAGTTCCTTTTAAGAAATCAAATTTGATAGGTTCATATTTGGATTAAAGTCATTTTGAATAGATTGTCTTAATTGGTTTCTCTTCACATACGAATTAAATCCTTTCACAACTTCACAGTAGCATGAGGGGATATCACTAGGATTACTAAGAAGAGCCCAAATAACTGACATACTTGCACGCTTGCACAAGGTGCAAACATTCAGAGTGCCCAACTGTTCGAGTTAAGTTGAAGAGTGAATCTACCCATCTTACAGAAGCCTATCTCCAAAACCATCATTCATCCCTCCACTTCGTCCACCCAATACAAGTAGGCACTGGTCATAATTAGATATTGCATACAAAATACAACTCACAAACTTGAATTCTCAATTACTCTCATTAAAAATTAGTCACTAAAAATATATATCTACTCCACCTTCACGTGCCTTAGTGAGTAGATTGCTCAATTCAGGGACCATATTTACTTGCAAATCTTCCTTATTGTTCAGGTATACCCGCCTAGGTCTGGCAAAACCCGAAGAGTAGAAGGTAATCGGTCTTGTTTACCTTGTTCATGGGCCAAAGGTGTATTAAGGGATTGGCACCCCCTTATGGTTTAAAACCTACACTTTTGAGACCTAACAAATCCCTCAACCCTTAAACCCTCAAGTACCCTCTACCCTCAAGTACCATTAAACTTTAATCCCTCATTAACCCCTATACCCTCTACCCTATACATTGGACCTTGAACCCTAATCCTTGAACCATATACGTCCCTCAACCCTCTACCCTCAACCTTAAACCCTCAACCCTCTACCCTATACATTAAACCACCCTTAACCCTCAATTCTAAATCCTCAACCCTTAATCCCTCAACCCTCAACCCTCAACCCTTAATCTACACAAAGTACTACGGTAAAAGAGAAATTTGCTTTGTTTATGATTATCTGGAGGAATAAATGGGGAATTTTTGTGACAACATGGATCTTGTCACACAAATTGTTGCATTTCATGTCAAATACAATGAAAAATCAAAGGCAATAGATCTTTTGAGGCAAGTGAAATGTAGGCAAGCAACTGAAGGCTAGTGAATATTAGGGAAGGAATTTTTATTTTCACACCCTTAATCCCTACTAGATTAGAACAATCAAGCGCTAAACTAGGCATTAAATTAGGCGCTACATCAGGCGCTAAATTAGGCACTACATCAGGCACTAAATTAGTCACAAAAAGGCTTTAAAGTAAGCGCTAAAATAGGCACTACATAAGGCGCTAATATGGGCGCTGAGGTAGATGTTAATCTGGTTGCTATTTAGGTGCTAATCTGGGTGTTAAAGTAGGCATAGTTTTTGGGCACTAATCTTGGTGCTAATAAGGGCGTTACGGTGGGTGTTAATGGCGACACTAATCTTGGCGCTATTTGCGGTGCTAATTTTGGCACAACTATGCATCGGATTTAGCGTCGACTTGTTCTGGTTGGCACAAAAAATGCCAGAAATAGTGTCGTCTTGAAAAATAGCGCCGAATTTTCCCAAAAAATGGAGAAAATACATTAAAACAGTGGGAGGAAGTAAAAAACGGAGCTAATCACAGGGATTTGTTGTAGTGTCACTTGGATATTTTGTTGATCTACCTGAACACCCTTGGCACTTATGACATGTCCTAGATATAGAATCTCTACCAAAACAAACTCATATTTTGACAACTTATCAAAGAAAGAGTTCTACTCCAAAATACTTAAGGCTTCATCTAGATGTTCCAAATGCAACTCCCAAGTTTTAATATATAGCAAGATATCAATAAAGAACACTAATAATTTTTTTATAAGTTGCTTACTAAATAAGTAGTTCATGCATGATTAGGTAGTGGTTGGAGCATTAGTAAGTCCAAAAGGCATAACCAAAAAATTAAACTATCCAAAAAGACACTAAAAGTTTGTCTTCTCAACATATTTGTCCCTCATTTAAATTTGATGGCATCTTGAGCTTAGATCAATCTTGGAGAAGTACACAACCCCATGTAATTAATCTATGAGCTCATCTATCCTTGGAATATGATATCTATTCTTAATGGTATTCTTATTCAAGGCCTTGTAGTCGATACACATTCTCATAGTGACATCCTTCTTCTTCACAAGAACTACTGAAGATGCAAATGGACTGGAGATAGGTCTTATCAATCCCATGTCAAATATTTCTTTGATATCCTTCTCTATCTCATATTTACACCCTCTTGGATGATGGTATGGTGTAGTGATAATAGGATTATCCCCTTATTCTAACTCTATAGCATGTTGAAATCCTCTATTTGATGGTAGACATGAAGGCAAGTCATTGAAAACTACATAATGTTTGTCCAAGCTTTTTTGGATATCAACATGATGAGTACCTTTCTTTCTTGATCGAGACTTCATGGGAAGAATCAGGAAGTTTTATTTCCATGCTAATTGGCCTTTGTGAAATATTATCTCCATCCTCTTTATTTTCACCTCCTATATAGCTTTGTTAGAGATCCCTCTAAGGACAATTTTCTTCCCATTTGTTGTGAACTTAAGCTCCATAATTTGGTAGTTCTTGAAACATAGAAAAATAGGGTGTGTGACTGATATGTGGGTAAATGTGTGGGGTGAGAGACCTATTTTCCTTTATTTCATTAGGAAATGAGATCCCCACAAAGAATTGACTAACCTTTAGGTGAATCAACTCAATGTGAGAATATTCAGATTTCCTTATGCTTTGAGGATGGGGGTCAGGTTTAAACAAAAATTTTGGGAGAAAAACTAAAAATAGAAAATCAACCTAATTATGAAACTCAAACTTGAAACAACAATATGAAACTCAATATTAGTAGAAACAAAAAACTGATTACAAATCTGAGAAGGGTAGAAAGGTGTTTACTAGTCACCAAAAGTCAAATTTTGAAGGCAAACTGGGACTCATTCACCCATGGGTGAATGGGTCTGTTGTCAGGGTTTTTAGAAATATTTTGAGATCCTTTGATGCTTATCTATAGCTTCTAATTTGTCCAGGTTTCAATGTCAGAAATTTAGAAATCAAATATGTAGGTGAGATTTCGTGATTGGACAACAACTTTGACAACTTTTGTAACTTTAACAACTTTCCCAATCTTGCACTTCAAGAGGTCTTCAATCCTTCTTCAACCTAAATTTGCAACACACATAAAAGAGGGAAAAAATGTTTTTTTGGTGAATGGGGGTTTTCCTTGGTCAAACCCCATTTTGCTAATCAAACCTTGAAATGAAATAAAGCATGAAAGAGAGAATGGAGAATGAACAATGCTATGTTACCATTCAACAAACCCTTGGATGAAACTTTGAATGTAGATCTTAAAAGGTCTGCAACTTGCATGAAATGGCTTCAATGGATGTGGATCTTGATACTTGAAACAATGCTTTGAATGCTTGAAATCTACATCACAATGCTAGCTCCAAAAACATGCATGATGCAAGAGGACTTTGGCATTCAATGATTGGATTTTGAATGTTGCAATAAATCTGTGATATATCTACTCTTGAATGCCTTGATAATAGTATTTTATCGTATGAAATTTCACCTCTTGCTAGATGTTTTGAATTGATAAAATAACCTTGTATTTATAGATATCTATCCTTAATTTCCCAAAAATTAAACATTACAATCCGACATTGAAATTTGAATTTAGGGACAATAAAATACCACCAAAAACATGTTTTAAAAATGGGTTCAAAGGCTTAGGGAGGACCCATTTTCCCATGGGTGAATGGGTCCCAGGTCACTATTCTTGGAACACACATTGCTCAAGGTAAAGTGTTATGTATTGACATTAATTATTGCCATGTTTCCCCTTCGAAAATATAATTTATTAGTCTTGTAAATGAATAAAAGGGCTTATTAAGGCATAATTAAGTCCAATTTAATTAAGATGCCCCAATTAAGTGTGAAAATGTAAAGGGATACATTTTTCAACACTAAATTAAGGCATTATTAAGTCCATTTTAATTAGGAGGGCCCAAACATTTGTGAAAATGTAAAGGGATACATTTTTCTACACTACAGTTCTATGAATACTCACCTAGAGAGTATAACCACAATATACCTAAAACCATATCAATATCTCCTAAACCAACCACATACCTTATGGTCCCCAAGATTTATATTGAGCTACTTGATTACTCTAGTGCATGGGATGGTGAATCCATTAACTACCACAATGCTATTTTTTTTGAATTCTTCCACCTTCAATATTCTCTTCATCACCAAGCCTTCATCAATGAAGTTGTGGTAGCCCCACCATGAATAAGAATGATCATCCTCTATCTTGCAAGAACTCCATAAACCTTAAAGGGAAGATATTTTGAGGCTCTTGAGATACAAGAAAGTGTACTCCTCCTCGTGACTTCATGTTCTATCCCTTCAATATTATAATTGACAGAATATTCAAATACCTCATGTTCATATCTTGAATTTGAGTCTTTATCTAATAGCACTTCAGTGTTATGTATTTGTCCTTTATCCAAGCATCTATGTCCAAGAGTCCACAACTCTGTACAAGAGAAACATACATTCTTCCTCTTGAGCTCATTATTTTTCTCTTCTATTTTGCTTGGTTTTGTGTGTAATACCTTAGGTTGAGGGAGGTTCCTATGAGGAGGCTTCTGATGTGGTATTGGTGGTGAATTTTTTACATAGAATTTGTTTTTGGTCATCAAATCCTCCAAAATTAAGGATCTTTTGATGACTTCTTGCATGGAATGTGGATCAAATTATCTTACCAAACCCTTGAGTGAATCAGATAGACCCTCTACAAAAAGAACTATGAGTCTCATTTTTGTCACATCTGGAACCATCACTAGTAACCTCTAAAATTCTATCACATAGTGTTCAACTGTATCCTCTTTCTTCAATTGTGCTAACTCCCTAAAGTGAACCTTTGGATCCTTCGTGTCAAATCTCTCCATGAATATTTATTTGAACTCCTCAAGGGTAGTAATTTACCATGTCCTTGGGTCACCATGCCATGGTACCACCACTCATGATCCACACCCTCTAGGTGTGTGGAAAAATTAATAGCCTCTTCTTCAAACATGGGGTTCAAGGAGAAATATGTACCCAACTTTTGTGACCACACCCTGATTGCACAACAGCCTAAAGCATCATATGTGGGTATATTGTGTTAAATGCACAAGAAAAATGAAAGGGGGGTGAATCAGTTGTATTTTAAAACTCCAAATTTTCCCTCATACACATTCAGATTCACATCAATACAATTAACTCTTAATCTGTTATGATGATTTAGCTTGAAAGGAAAATAATTGAAACTGGAACAAATCAACACCATGCACAAAAGAACACTAGATTTATGTGGAAAACCCAATATGGGAAAAACCATAGTGAGGATTAGCTCACAATATAAAGTAATATCAATGTTGAGTATAATAGGGTTCACTGACAAAGACTCACTACCAAAATAGAAAAGAAGATAGAGAAGAATGTTACAATGAGAAATCCATATCAAAGCAACAAAAAAATCCTCCACAACATCTCTAACACTTTCACATTCTCTCTGAAGAATTATAGACACCTTTTGCTCACTCATCCAATAATCTAACACATGAAAGCTCACACTACACTTCCAAAATTTTCACCCTAACACTTTGCAATTTTCATCATTTGTATCATACTAGTCTATCTTTGCATCCCTCAACACCTCAACTCATATTTATATCATACTCAACCTTGAAACCATTCTCCAAGGTCAGCATATGCACATCAACAATGCAAATTCAAATTAGGTTGGCACTAAAACACTTCCATGGTGGATAGAAGTGAAGGAGGACCACACCACTCCTTATCTAGGACCCAAATCTATAACACCATGCTACAACACACTTCTATAAACAATAAACATCCACTATAATTAGTGTAAACATCAAGTCAATAGTTTCTCCTGTAAACACCTTTAAATTTTTAAGCACACACTTCCTTTGATCCAACAACAACTTGCGGAAATAAAATTTCACCTGAACATAATCAAGAATATTCCATAAACACATTAAAATCCAACAAACTCCTTCACAAAAAATTTCACTCGAAGAATGTAAACATCCAGTACACTCAAACAATTCTTCTGTACACTACAGCTTAAGAATCTGACTTCTGAAGCACCAAACCTTGAACCACTTTGACTGAAGAAAGATACCAACACTATCAACATGCCTTCATATTTGCAAGACTTGAAACCAAATTGTGGAGAAATGCAGAGCAAAATTTTTTGTCTCAAACACCTATGTAATACACTGGTGAACACAACTTCTGCACAATGATCCAACCCACTAAATTTTGAATACAATACTATTGAACACCTCTGATCAACATATCTAAATAGATAGGCATATCTCAACCTAGAATAAATGTGAAGTGACACCAAAACACTACTCTTCAACCCAAAACACACTACAAGTCATTGTTTCCTCTTTTTATCAAATTTTCTCAAAAGCACTTGGAAACCAAGCACCAGGAACACATCCTTATCATCTCCATCACTTCCTCAACCATAGATGGAAGCTTATCAAAGAAACACGAGAGGTTGACACCAGTATCTTACTAATGACAACATAATGTTACTAATCAAAGCATCATCAATGCAACAATATAGACAATGCCAACAACTAAACATACTCTTGCAATAATATTCTTCTCATACAATTGACACCAATGACAACATAGGATTGTTGGCATCAATGACAACACCAAATGCTCATACTTGCAAAAATTCCCCCTTTATCATTGATGACAATACATGATGTGAAAAAACATCAATAACATCTTTGTTTCATACGTATTTCCTTTTCTTTTTTCTCCCCCTTTGAAATCAATGGAAAAGGATAAAGGATTTATATTACTTGTGTTTCTCCTTTGACATCAATCAACCTTCTCACAACTTCTCTACAACTTTTATTTCATTTATTGCTCAATATACTCCCCCTTAGGAGCACACACCATACTACACCAATCAACAACCACTGCATAATGACAACAAACACCCCCCCTTATTGCAACAAACAACAATGTCACTACCTACTCCCCTTGAGAGGTAGCCACCAATATCAGTCCAGACCAAAGAAGGGATCTTGAGATCCACTAGATTGATGCATCTCCTTATGCATCTAGTTCAAAAAAGGAGAGGAAATAACCCCCAACTTCTCCCAGAGATACTCAAATGTATCCTTAGGAAGAGCCTTAGTGAATATCAACAATTTGATCCTTTATAGGCACATATTCAAGCTTTACTCCATCCTCTACAATCTTTTCTCTCAGATTGTGATACTGGATTAAGATATGTTTTGTCCTTGAATGCCAAATTGGATTTTTTGAAATATTAATAACACTTCTATTATCACAAAAGATAGAAATTGGTTCATGACATACTACCTTGATATCCTTCAATGTTTTCCTCATCCACAACACTTGTGTGCAACAAGATGTTGCTGCAATGTATTCTACCTCTATAGTAGATAAAGACACTTAATCTTGTTTCTTGCTTAGCCATGACACCAATCTGCAACCAAGAAAGAATGCACCACCACTTGTAATTTTCCTATCATCCACACAACCAACCCAATTTGCATCTATGTAAGCACTCAGAGTGAAATCAATATCCTTTGGATACCACAAGCCATGATTTAGAGTGCCTTTCAAGTATCTAAATATCCTCTTTACTATTGCAACATGTGACTCTCTAGGATTTTCTTGAAATCTAGCCACAAGACAAACTGCATACATGATATCCAGTCTAGTAGCAATTAGATATAGCAATCCACCAATCATTGATCTATACTTGCTTTGATCAGCCTTAGGAGATTCATCATTCTTGCTTAGCTTGGAACCAATAACCATAAGAGTACACATCGGTTTAGAATCTTTCATTCCAAACTTCATCAACATTTCCTTGACATACTTTGATTGTGAAATGAAAATACCTTTTTTTGTCTGATTTATTTATAATCCAAGGAAGAAATTCATCTCCCCAAACATATACATTTCAAGTTCTTTTTGTATTTCCTCTCCAAACTTCTTGCACATAGCTTCATTGCCTCCAAAGATTATGTCATCAACAACCACAATGAAGATTTGATCTTTTTCAAATTTAAAGAAAAGATTTCTATTTGCAGTACCTTTATTGAATCCTCGTTGTATCAAATACCTACCAACCTTGCATACCAAGCTCTAGGATCTTGCTTCAATCCATATAATGCCTTCTTCAATCTACAAACCATATCTAGTTTTTCTAATAACTAAAATCCTTCTAGATGTTCTATGTATACCTCTTCTTCTAATTCTCCATTCAAGAAAGTAGAATTCACATCCATATGATAAAATTTGAAATCCTATTGTGCTACAAAAGCCTAAAACATCTTGATAGCTTGCATTCTTGCCACTGGAGAAAACGTCTCCTCAAAATTTATTCCTTCAACTTGTGAGTAGCCTTTACACACAATCCTTTCCTTGTTCCTTATCACTTCTCCATTATCATGTAGTTTGTTCCTAGATACCCACTTAGTTCCAATTATATTTTTGTTTGTTGGTCTTGAGACAAGTTCCAAAGTCTGATTCTTCTCAATCTGTAACAACTCTTCTTCCATAGCCTTGATCCCATATTCATGGTACCTCCATGATACCGGGGGAATCTTCATCTAATGTACACACCAAAATAGGGGAAATGAATAGTCCTTACAATAAGTTTGTTTCCAAAAACCCTCCCATATATATCATAAACCATCATTCCCAAATCCTCCAACCCACTAATTGGGACCAACAAAAGAAAATATTTACAAAGAAAAAGATCAAACTCAAGCTTTTAAAGCTAATAAATTCAAAATTCAAAGTGGACATATAAATTTGAAATGGATCCCAAAGAAAATTGGATCATGTAAGGCATTTGATCCAAATCCAAGCCACATCAAAAAAGTCCTTCAATCAATCAAAAGTGTTCACCTCCTTCAAAACAGTCTTCAATACCAACACATAAGGTGTATAAAATCATTGGTTCCAAACACACTCAAAATATCATGTCCACACTCCATAATCCATAATCTCAAGTTTAGAAAATAAAAAATCCTACATCCAAACTACTAAATAGTTCACCCATATTTTACATCCCCCGTCAAAATCCAACATCCTGCCTAAAATCTAAAAATCCCAAATTCCACATTCACCATGTCTTGGTAGCAACACTTTATCATGAGGACTCTAACAAAACTCTATCATGATGTGCACATTTAGATAAAGCCAACTCTAGTATCAACAAGGATCACAATAACATTCATGGGATATATACAAGTGTCCTTATCTTGGTAAAGCAACTCCTCAAAGCAGGACATTATTGGCACATTATGACAACGACATCTACATCCACACCACTAAGTCCAGTCCCACATAGTTGATGATCATTCAATTTTTTATTTTTTTTAAAAAGTAAATAAAAATAATGTGTCCAATAGTGAAAGCCATTCTTATGGCACTTTGCACAAGTACCATGATGAAAACCCATGTTTATAGGTGTCATGTGTAAAATAGATTATCTATGTGTTCCATTCCAGTTGGAAACATGTTATCTCATGCATCATTCTATTTTATGCTAGCACTACTACCCATCCAATCCATTCCACTTTCATCATCTTCCCTATCCATCTTGATCTTGATAAAGACTAGGGCATATACTTCAAAACATGCTTTTGGAAAACTCTTGACATGGTCATTTTCCTTTGACCATATACCATCCCATGTCATACCATCACTTACATAGTACTATCCAAACATTTATCCTAATTAAAACATGTTATCCTATTACAAGATAGTCCTTAGATGTAAACTCCCTTATCCTAGACCTATTTGCATTTTTCCTATCCTTCACATATTCATTTCTATCACACTAGTCCATTCACCCACTCATAGTGCCCCATACATTACTAGACAATGGGGTAGGTGATTATATCCCACATTAGAACAAAGTTTGATATATGTCTTCTAGCTCACTTTGTGATATGGACACCTTCTAAAATCCTAAAAAAATAAATATCTTGAAAAACAAATAAAAAAAATTTCAAGTATTTTCCACCATCTCATGAATAAAGTTTTTCATCAATATCAATATAAAAAATCCTCATCAATCACATCTCACCTACACTCTAGTGAGTTATCAAACTATCTAATAGATTTTGTTCCTAGCCTGGCAACAAATCTTGATCCATCTTATCTAATCATCATCATTGGGATACATCATTCCCAATCATTGTGATGTTCTTATTGTCAACAACATTATTATCATCAATCAATAGAATCAATTAACTTTAGCTTGTCTAGCAAAAAGATCTCAAAAGTTCTTTGATATCCCTACATATCTACATCTCTTCATCATTCATCACCATCATTATTATTACTATAAAAAAAGTATAAAAAAAATAAATTTCCAAAATCTGAAAACATCAAATATTCCAACAAAAAATCCAAAAATATAACATACACAATATCATCCATCATATCCATAATAAATTTTCATTGCTTGGACATGATACTTAAGAAAGAATAAACTATGCGATACTCAAAGACATTGAGCGTTCATGAAACAATCATGAATAAAAACTCCTATTAAACTATCTACAACCTATTGATCTATTGCCAAATCAGCTTTAAAAATCTTATCCACACTATCATACCTTAATAGATGTATCCTTCCTACAATAAAAATTATTCATCTTGAGCACATATCTCTTGGCAATAAAATATGATGGTTTTTGCTCTATTTGGTCAGTGAGTCTTTTTATTTCTTGACTTATCATATTGTTCTATTTCAATGTTCCTCAAGGATATCTTAAAATGATTAGAGGAGGAAGAATGGGACAAATTCATCTTTTTTGTATGTCATGTTTGTGGAATGTTCTTATGAATTACTAGGGCTGGAATGTTCCTTGTGTGTGTTGGAATGGCTTCTAGCATCACCACACTTCCTATATATATATAGTCATTTAAATACCATTTTTTATTAGGAATATTATTCTGTAAGTTTAATTTTCCTCACATATTCTGACAAGATACTATTATGTCTAGTACAAATGAGGTAAATCCTTCTTGTTTGTAGCGTCAATGCTCATGCAAAGGATACCAAATTCACCTTAATTTTTCATACCTTGGTGTACATATATCCATTTTCCACAATAAGCTATATGATGATAAAAAAACATAAAATAGAAAGTACATTATCTATCAATACCTATCCACATCAACCTATTTCCATTCATCTATCTCATCTATATTCATTTCATCTCATTCATTATCCATCCAATTATGTGATATCAATCAACAATAACCATCTCATCACTATCTTCCACCATATTAACCCACAATCTCATTACCTCCTCTTATCCCACCTTCCTCGTGTATATCTTTCTTATCCTACTCTTTCCATTTTCTTCACCTCTATCACATCTATCCAAGCGTTTTCAAGATTTTGACCTAACAATTTTATTTTTATGCCAACCTCTTGAGAGGGAATCCTACCTTCATTTCTTCATATAAGTGGGGCATGTCATCACAATTCCTTCATAATTTCTTTGAAACAACACTATAAAAATTTATTATCTCCAAGAGGAGAAAAATGTACACCTAAATCTGACTAACATATTTCTTCCAAATTATCATCATTTTCCATCATTAGGTATCATTAATCCGTCTTATGCATTTAATTAAATAATTTTATTATTTAATTAAATTATATATTTCATCACTTTTCCTCTATATTGATTACCTCCTCTCACCCCACCTTCCTCCTCGTGTATATCTTTCTTATCCTATTCTTTCCATTTTCTTCACCTCTATCACATCTATCCAACTGTTTTCAAGAGTTTGACCTAACAATTTTATTTTTATGCCAACCTCTTAAGAGGGCATCCTACCTTCATTTCTTCATACAACTAGGGCATGTCATCACAATTCTTTCATACTTTCTTTGAAACAACACTATAAAAATGCATTATCTCAAAGAGGAGAAAAAAAGGCACGTAAATCTGACTATCATATTTCTTCCAAATTATCATCATTTTCCATCATTAGGTATCATTAATCCATCTTATGCATTTAATTAAATAATTTCATTATTTAATTAAATTATATCTTTCATCACTTTTCCTCTATATTGATTAAATCATTCATTATTTAATTTATTTACTAATTATTACTCTTTCCTAGATCAATTGAATAATTCATTTCCTATTTCCCACTTCTCAAATTAAATAATTGTTTTTAATTATTTAATTTATCCAATTATTCCTCTCAACATTATCCTCTTCTAAAATAAGAAATTATTTATTTTATTTAGTTCTACCTTTGCACATGTAATTAATAATTAATTAATTAAAGTATTTATTAATTACTTGTGCATTTTCATCTCACTAGCCAACTCCACTCACTTTTAGATCACTTATCAATCTAATCAGTCTTCTATCTAATCTATCCTATTTGACTCAATCACTCACACTTCTCTAATCAATCAAATCTCTTAATTGATCCATGCACTTAGTTCACTAAAATCATGTAGTCAGTTAACTATCCATCAATTCCTCTCATGGATTTTCATTTATTGATCTACTTAGTCTCTCATTACATCTCAATCGTTGATCGATATCAAGAAATCTATAAAATAGACCTATCATTCATCAATTATCTCTCTCTCATCATTGCAAGGAAACTATATGCAAATTATCAATGCTTTGTGCTATATCACTGCACTTTTCTCCAAGGTGCAAAGAGGAGAACAATGGAGGTCAAAAAATGAGTCACACAAGTTTGTAGTATCTATTTCATGTGATTTCCTTTATGCTTCATTGGTGTGGTCTTTCATTGAATTTGATTGTGAATTGTCTTATTTGTTGGTCGTTATTCGAGTTTAGTTTCATTTTCCAAGTCATACATTCTCAACCACCTGCATCAATTATCTCTCTCTCATCATTGCAAGGAAACTATATGCAAATTATCAATGCTTTGTGCTATATCACTGCACTTTTCTCCAAGGTGCAAAGAGGAGAACAATGGAGGTCAAAAAATGAGTCACACAAGTTTGTAGTATCTATTTCATGTGATTTCCTTTATGCTTCATTGGTGTGGTCTTTCATTGAATTTGATTGTGAATTGTCTTATTTGTTGGTCGTTATTCGAGTTTAGTTTCATTTTCCAAGTCATACATTCTCAACCACCTGCATCAATTATACCCATAAAAGCATATACCCCACAAAATCTTCCATCTTTTGCTACATACACACCTCCCAATGTATCTACCTTCGCACCCACAAATGACTTGGCACCACAAATTCAAGAATTTACAAAAAAAGATAGCAAACATGGAAATGGGCGACACAAAAAAGATATATACATTGGAAGAGATATGTCTTTATCCCTTTAATAGGTCTATACTCATGATCCCCTTTCCTACTAATTTTGAAATTCCTAAATTTTACAAATATAAAGGAAAAGATGATTCGAGTGAACATATAAGGGAATTCTACCTAGCCTGTCTTGAGGTTTCTTACAATGATAATTATTCAATGTGCCTCTTTCCTTGAAGTCTAAGAGGTCAAGCCATTGAATGGTTCTCTCACCTACCCCATGGAATCAAGTCTTTTCATGAGTTAGAACAAAAATCCATTTCTCATTTCTCATTTAACATTGAACATAACATTTCTATGACTGATCTATGTGATACAAAACAAAAGAATGGAGACTCCTTTTCCACTTTTTACAATGATGGAGGAATATGGAAATCAAGTTCCGATACCTTATTCCTAAAATACAAATTATCCACATATTCACCTAAAATATAAATCATGAAATGGACTTTCATCTACAAGTCTAACATGCTAATACATTTTATGAGCACATAAGAAAGTGAATAACTATTTAGAAGGCTCTCATTGTTAAGGTTCTTGTGAAAAATTATAAGGAAAACAAAGATAACCCTTCAACATCTAATGATAAATCTCATCTTTAGGCTAAAAATAAGAAAATTGTTAATTATGGTGTAGTAGATGCAAAAGTTATCCAAAACATATAATCATCATCCAATGTATAAAATTATCAACAAGCACACAACAAAATACTAAAGGTCTCACTATCTCTAGGAGGCCACCTAGGCAAAATACTGCTCCTAAAATAAAATACACTCCTTCAGGGGAACCTAAATTAAATCTACCTTAAAAAAAATAGTCCAAGCTAGTCTTATCACATTACTAGAAATTAAGAATTTTGAACCTCAAATCAAACCCTCATTGTACAAAGAAAATGAGTATTGTAAATATCATATGGTCAAAGGGCGTAAAAATCCAAATTTCATAAAATTAAAAAATCTTATTTAGGATCTTATAGACCAAGGTGACATTAATATAGAAGATCCTCCTCCTTCATCCAATAATTATCTCAATATATACATAGGTCCAATCTCAAACCAAAGAAAGGTAATACCTCCAATAAGTGTGACAACTCTAGAAATTCCAATTAGTTCAAGTAGAAGGAATCCTTTCCATAAAAAATGCAACTCCTAAGTTCACAATCGCAACATGTAGGGGAAAATAGCATCCAATGATCCCCTTCTAAATCAAGATCAAAGTATCCCTCCAATGCCATCTGATGATCTCATTCCTAATCAGGATGAAAGTATCCTTTCCAATGAGCCCTTTCCATCTCAAGATCAAGATATCTTCCTTCTTCCCCTTAATAATCTCAATCCATCTCAAGACCTAAGTATCTCTTCCATGTCACCTCAAGAGAAAGGTATCCTTTTCACTTCCATACCATCCTATGATCCCTCTTCAAATCAAAAGAAAAACATCCCTTCCACCCTATCTCCCAATTCCCTTCTAAATTAAGATCAAAGCATACTTTCCATCCCTTCCAATGATCCTCTCTCATCTCACAATTCCATAAATTTCACTCCATCTAGTGATCCCCAACCAAGTGAAGACAAAAAATCCTTTCATGTCATGATCCTAATCCTCCACAAGACCCCACTATCCATATCCAAATAATGTAATTGAAGCACCAACTTAATTGGCTTCCAAATAAGCTCATCCAAAACCCCCATCCATCCCTAAGTCATCTATTCCATAACTATACCTAAACCTATCTAAATGTATTCTTCATTATTTTCTTTTATCTTGATTATCCTATCCATATCCTTCATCTTATATTCCTCATCTTATCTAATTCATCCCCCTACCCTTTCATCTTTGATCTTAATCAAATTTGGAGAAAACATTATTCATGTATGGTTTGAGAAATGAAAAACCTCACTTCCTCTACAATCCATAGCCTTTATGCACAATCCCTTCACCTCAAAAATCCTTTACTATTTTCTATCGATAATTTACTTTATTTTCTAGGATGCATATGTTTGGTTCAAGAAAACAATACTTATCTTATTTATTTTCACTTGGACTCATAAGTCTAGTACAAGTAAATAATTTCCGTCTCATTATCCTCTTCTTGAAACTCGCAAGGCTAGTTCAAGTAAACTTATCTCTATCTTGATATTTTTGCTTGAAACCCACAAGGCTAGTTCAAGTAAACATATATCTATCTTGATATTTTTTCTTGAAACTCACAAGGCTAGTTCAAGTAAACATATCTCTATCTTGATTATTTTTCTTGAAAATTGCAAGGCTAGTTCAAGAAAACATATCTCTATCTTGATCTTCATTCTTGAAACTCATAAGGCTAGTTCAAGTTAACATATCTCTATTTTGATCTTATTGCTTGAATCTCATAAGGCTAGTTCAAGTAAACATATCTCTGTCTTGATCTTTTTTCTTGAAAATCATAAGGCTAGTTCAAGTAAGCATATATCTATCTATCATTTTTCTTGGACTCACAAGGCTAGTTCAAGTGATTATCAATATCTATTGTTTCATCTATCTACCTATCATAATAAAATTTCACTTCATTTATTCATATCATTGATGCAGGAGCATCCATGGCTCAGTGCAATCCTGTGTCAACATGAAGGTGTCATTTTTTTCAATTTTCAATTTTGATGTGTTGGATTTCATGTTTGATGATTGAAATTCATATTTTGATCTGAATTTGAATGTCTTGTAATGTGGGAAAACTAGAATTTGAATTTGATTTGAGTTTGGGTCAAATTGGTGAAAGGGAATCGTGGAGAATATGTTTTAAAATTGAAAAAGAAAAAAAAAAAGAACAAAATAATGGCATGGGTTTTTGGGAGCCATTAAGACCATTTGTAACTCATATTTTGAATTCTCATAGCTCCTAAAAAATAGGAACCCAGAAGGTGGGCACCCATATTGAGGAATCTACTTTTTTGCTTTATTTGTGAAAGCATAAAAGCTATTTAAAGCCCATATTGCATTTTATCCAATTCTAGAAGATTAGAACACATATTTTATTCATGCTTGAATATTAAATTGGATTTTATTTACCCTTCTTGGAGGTGTGGCATTGATTCTCCTATGGTGCTTTGGAATGAAAGAAAAATGATAATGAAATGCAATCAAATTACATTCCAGGAAATCATGAATGAGAAAAATTGAATTTCTTTCATTTTTGAGAGATTTTTTTCAAAAGGGGGAAAAAAATAGGAAGATAAGAAAGGCATAGCATACCTTTAGATGGCCATTTCATTGATGGATTGGCAGATTTGTGAGCGTTGATAGAGGAAAAATCAACACAAGTTGTGTAGATTGAAGACATTGTTAGTGAAGTGATTTGAAGTTGCAGGTGTTGGAGAGAAAATTGATTCCAGGCTTTGATTTGTTGTTGCAAATCAGATTGTATGTGATTTCCAGGGATTTTCTTATGGCTTGTTACAACCTTTATCCATGATTGGATTGTAATAGATTAATTTCCAATCTTTTAATTCAAAGATTTTCCAATTGCACATTGCAACCTAGGCTTGGAAATTGTGTTTCAATTTCTTTGTGAGTTGTTGAATGATATTTGTGAGCTTTTTAAATTTCATTTTTAATAAATTAATTTATTTTAAATAAATCATACATTAATCATAATAAATGATCTTGTACCCAACTGAGGGTGCTTTTTCTTGACTTATTCATTCAACTAGATTCATGTCATTATCTTGAGATTACAATTTTCACACATACCATTTACATTATCATTCAAATAAAAGAAAACTAACCAAAAACACAAAAACATCAATCTTTAATGAAAAAATTAAGAGACTGTTGTTGAGCTGAGTCTACTATCTACATAGATTATTTCTTATATTTATCCATTTTTTATCCAACCAATCCAAGCCTTAGAAAATATCTCCTACAATAGTCCCCTTATCTGAAACTGAGTTTGTCTTTTGGCAAGAGATATCATGGTTGTTGAATTTTTTGTCAGTTGGTCTTTTTCTTTTTGATTTATCTTTTATCTCGTTCTTATGCTTGCTTGACACCACCCTAATATTTCCATATCTTGGTGTTCTTAGAGAAGCTTGGAATGGGGAATGGTCATTATTTTTGTATGTTGTGTTTATGGTGTGTTCTTGTAACACGAACGTGGAAAATACTTACATTGTGTATGTTGAGTTAGCTTCTTGTATACATAATTTACATATTTTACATATCTAGTTACTCAAACCTTTTGTGTACTAGGAATAGTATGCTCTAAGTATTACTTTCACATAGATCCGATAAGGTTTTCATATATCTCGTATGAATGAGAACACAAATTTTTATATGTCGTGTTTGTGAGGCATTCTTGTAATATGACCATGGTGAATATTGTCCTTGTGTGTGATTGGGGTAGCTTCTTGCATATATATACATCATTTTTATACTAATTATTCTTGCCTCTTATTCACTAGGATTATTATGCTCTAAGTCTCACTTCCTCATGTATTTTGAAAAGGTTTTTGCATGTCTTGTATGAGCAAGAAAAACCCATTTTAGTTTGCAAAGTCAAATTCCATGCAAGGGATACAAAATTACCCTGGTTCCTTATACCTTGGTACATAATATACAATTTCTATATCAAAATAGGATACTTCTTTACATTCTTTATAGCATAGCTAAAGCAAAAAGTATCTTTCCATTTTCATATCTATCCATCTTGCACATTTTCATCCATCTTATTTCCCATTTGTAGGCATATCTATCATTGCAATCACATTTCCTACATACACAATCATTAGCATAAATTATAACATTAAATCATTATAAATATCCATCACTTACATATCTATCGTCATCATCATCATCATTAGACCTAGCATGTCTATCTTGTCGAGAGTTCGATTGAAAAACTTGTTGTTTTCTTGGTCGATCTCTTGAGGGGGCATCTTACCTTCCATCTCTTAGTCCACTAGGCCACACTAGAGAATGCTATTACCATAATTTTTCATATCAATCTTATTTTTTTGAAACAATACCACAAAATGCATTGTATCAAAGAGGGGAAAAATATAGGCATCAAAAAATGACTAATGCATTTTCATCTTGTCATGTTATCATTATCCTCATCAATTCTTCTATCTATATTAATTAAATAATTTTTAAATTATTTAATTAAGCTAATATCCTCTCTTTTCATTTATAATAATCAAATAATTTTTAATTATTTAATTATCTTAATCTTTTTATCATTTCTATACTAATTAAATATTTTTTAATTATGTAATTAATTGATCATTTATCATTTTCCCTCCAACATTAATTAAAATTATCTTTGGTCCACTATAATTAAATAATTTTCAAGAATCATTTAATTAACTAATACACCTCTTAATAATTAAATAAATTAAAATAATTTCTTTAAATTTAAATTGCCTTCCTCCAAAATAAATTAATAAAATTAATATTTTATTTTTTTCTCCAACTATATCTTATGAATTGAATAAATTTATTTAATTATTTCAACTATCACACTCCACTAATTCAAAATTTAGCTCCTACCCTATCCCATTTTTTCCTATCCATTGATCTTTCTAATTAATCTCCACCATTGATCAAATATCAAGTGAAGCATATAAATAAAACCCTTCATTCATTCATATCCCCTTAGAGCACAATTGCATATCATTAGATCTAGAGCACTAGAGTATTATCAAGCAAGGTCATTATCAAGAAAGAGCAACTATCATTATCAAGATCTCATATCTCCTATCTATTATCTTTGAGAAAATATCCCTATCATTGCTATCACACTATCATTGTGCTATCATGGTTACCTTATTTTGAAGAGAAACCCATATATCAAGGATTCAAGCTACTATCAAAGAAACATTGGAGCAAATCAAGGTCTTTGCTATGGTATAATTGTTTATTATTTCATTTTCTACATAGATCTTGAGATTTATTTCAAGTGATTGTTGAGTGTGAATTTGATACTTTCATTGTAATGTTCCTCTTTTATATTTATTCACATTTTCATCATCCACGGTAGGTTTTCAAGCATATTCAAAATTTGACCATAAGTTTATTGTTTTCAACCTAGGAATGGTTTGAAAATATGTTTCTAGAAAATTATATGGTCTCTTGCACTATGGGACCATGAATTTTCTAAAATCATCTAGTTTGCAACTTTATTGGACTAGATTCTTTTTAGAATGATAATTTTGACAAGCTTGACTCCAATTTTCTCATTTCATGTTTTTGCCACCTAACTCTAAATGGAATAATCTCCAAGATCCAAGCTCAAACCAAGCCCATGACAATATGAGGAACTAACCTCCTAATTTTATGGTAAGCTAAAAAAATTACCAACCCTAAGACTGGAGGATCACCAAGGAATTGGGAATTTTCTTGTATCAACCATCAAACAACAAGCCAAAAATTCCACATAGAATAAAAGGCTCAAGGAGGTTCACAATGAATATCTCACCTTTTATCTCTACTAATTTTTCTATATCTACTTTCTAAAAGACCAAGAACATCATATTTGAGGTGCCCATAAATACACCCATGAACACACCCACACATGGCCCTCCCCAAGATAAAATAAATAATAGTTTTTCTCCATAAATAAAACCAAAAGGAGGGAAAAAACAAAATCATGGAAGGATGGTCCAATAAAGGATTATCCAAGCATGCAACCTAATAAAAATCACTAAGTTATTCATACAAAAAGATTCAAATACATAAGAGATGTAAAATAATACTTTATTGATTTACAGTTTGGAAATACATGAAAATATTATGATGCTAGCGCTTATAATCAAAGTTAGGCTTCAATATTTAATTGCAATCACAAAAAGTGTGTGGATTATCAAACACTAGGCAATGTGTAAATATTTTATTTGGTTCTCCCTTTGACTTAGATCTATTTATTCCTTCCGATGGTTGTTTCTTCTAATGGAAAATACATATTTTATAAAGAATGACGATGTAATAAGATAATGCTAACAAAAATATATCACATTACTCTATGCACATGTGATAAGGATTGATCTTGTGATTTCACCTTGGAATTAGAGGCTCCTACTAGTGAAATATGTAAATGAACCTCAAACATAAGTGTAAAAAGATGTAAACTTTGAAACTTGGTACAACCTTAACCACATATTGTAACACCCCTCCATTTTGTTCTTTTGATCGAGCAATGTTCGTTATATATGTTTTGCTTTGTTAGCACATTGGTTATAAATTTGATTTCTTTGACCGCTAACTGTTAAGCGATGTAAACATTATGTTTTGATGTGATGGTACTTTAATCAGATGATATTATTGTTTCATGTTATGGATTAAATTAGCAAGTATGTGAATTATTGATGCTTTATGCTTTGATTATACCATTGATGTTTAGAGGCGTCAGTTAGCGATATTGTATTGGTGAAGGGGATGGGATCACATCACTCGCATGCGAGTGCCCTATGATTCCGTGATTTCCTCTTCACAGTGTGTTTTAATATTTATATATATATGCATGTTCGACACTCGTGTTGTGTGCAGGATGCAGGTACAGGACATTGACTCCACCTGATTCCGCAGGTCTGAGCATGTCCCTTGTTCAACGGAAAATGATTGGGAGATAGTAGCTTGGTTTTCTGTGTCGTGACATCACCCTAGCCATAGTGGTCGTTGGGTTGTCAGTTGGGATAAGTTATTTTCCTTGTCGTCTCGTCTCTCCTTGCTTCCGTGATTAAATTTCCTAGTGAAATGGTGTTTGCTTTATTTAAATTTATTGCCAAAATTCATAAAAGAGTGCTTATTAATTAATTAGTTAATTTAATTCAATCAATAAAATAATCTAATCATGAATTAGATTTATTGTTGATTAATTAAATTAGTTCAATTGTGTTAGCATTATTAAATATTGTGACAAATAAAAAAAAATAGAAATTGCCTTGCATTCCTCTTGAAATAAAATTAAAAATGATTTTTCTAAATGTAATTGCTAAATTCAATTTTGTGAATAAAAGGGAATTTAATTGACATTTGGGGTGCAAATAGAATTTTGTTTTAAATAAATACTATGCATTTGAAATGGGAAACATAATTGTTTTATTAATTCTCAAAAAAAATGAAAATATCTAAATTTGCAATAACTTTTGGTGGGTGAACTCAAAATTAGGGGTTTGACAATTTGGAGAAGGAAAGGGTATAAGGAAAATGCATTTTTTTCTTTTTTGAATTATCTTTTCTAGAATTTGGTAATTTTGGAGAGCAACAAGAAACTTGGAATTCTTGGAGAAATTTTTTGGAAGAAGGATTGGAAAGATTTGTTGAAGCAAAATTTGAAGGAGAGCAACCTCCATTGAAGGATTCAAATAGCTTAGAGAAAAACAAAAGGTTCCATGCTTTCCTTATTATGCCATCTCATTTTAAAATTCTTTTTCTTTTTGTTTGCAATGGTTCAATCTATTAATGGAATTCAAATTTTGATTGAAAACCCATGAGAAGGTCTTCATTTGAACTTGAACAAAAGAACTTTCAAACTTTAGTGAAAACAAAAAGAAAATGAAAACTATCAATGAAAATCTTGAAAACAAGCATGGAAATTCAATGTTTTTTTCTATGAAAGTGTATTTGCTTGGAAAAATCTTAATTCAAATTGTGTGAAATCTTTAATTTATTGTGTTAAATCTTGCAATGTGAATGGAAAATAAGCATTTTTAAAGTCATTTATTATGACTGTGTATATGTATATGTGTGTATATATATATATATATATATATTTGTGAGTGTTTAAACCAAAAAAATTCGAAATAATATGAAACTGTGTTTTTTTTTACCGTTATGGGTTTTACCCAGAATTTTCATTTTTTTTACCAGTCGTTTGCGTGTTTGAATCCGCATGGCGGATTTGTTTTCTTGGATGGGCTAAGTGTATGGGGGAGGGTTTAAACCCTTGGCCACCCCAAGAATGGCGACGACCGCCTGTGGAGACAGTGCCGTCGCTACCTACACAGGCCACCGCCCCCATTCATGGGGGCTGCGTCCCCTGTTCAAACAAGGTGCGGCCGAACCCTAAGTGTGGATGGCGTTTGGTTATGAAATTTGCTTTTTAAAATTTCATTTATTATATTTATTAAATATAAAACATATAACATATTTTATATTATATGTTTTATATTTAATATATATAATATGAAATTTGATTTCAATATTTTATTTTGTCAATTAAAATATAATTTTTATATATATTTTAATATATATGTTATATATAATAATTTAATATTATTATATAATATATATATTATAATATGTGTATATTATATTTTAATAAATGCTTAAGTAATTATCTTGCACATTTAAATATTAATTATATATATATATATATTTTAAATATATATGTAATTAGATATATATATATATATATATCGAGTATATATATATATGTATATCTGATTATGTAGATATTTAATAAATATATATGTTTTTTTTAATGTGTTTTATTTTTTTTAAAAAGAGAGGAAGTATTTAAATTATAACGAGATATTTGTTAAGGGATAGATGAAAATTGGTTTATGAAAAAACATTGGTTATGAAAAGAAAAGAAATTGATTTAAAGATATTGTGTGTATTGCGTCAACAAGAATCAAACGAACATTCAAACCCTTATGTGATTGTGCAAGAACATAGTTTATTTAAATTGTTTAAATGCACTAATGCGATGAATGATTGGATTTACGAAATCCAAAGGTAGATTACCTTATATTGTTTGCAAGCTTTCTTTCGTCGTGGGGTGCTTATTCTTGTTGGGTTTTGAGTCAGATCTCGTAAGTATTCCAGATTGAATCGTCTTTTATGTGTTTTGGGGTTGTCAACATGTCAATCAACTTCATTTGCCATGGGTAGTGCGTACTTGTGTCCAGCGTTATATCTGATTATCTTGGGCGGGTTTTGTTTTCTTCATGTCATGTTTGGGGATTCATTATCCCTAGGTCGTACTTGAGTACCGTTTGGTGGTGGCATAGTTCCACGTGTTGTCTTAGAGAAGTGGCTTGCATTGAGGGTCGGCACACAAAGTGGTGCCAGGAGATCTCAATGTAAGTTGGTTAATTCAATGAAAACTTAAACCAATTAATTAGCATAGGTGGTACCAACATTTAAAAGATTAATTTTTGTCTCGCTCATGGACACAAGTGCTTGTATAGACTTGGGATGAGACGAGAAGGCCTGGAATGGAAAGATCATTATCTCGTCCCTTCGAAAGATAACTGATTCCGCATTGGTTTGCATGTGGGGTCGGGAGTCGATAGAGGTTACCAGGATATTCCGAGATGGGGGCCGAGACCTAGGAAGACTTGCTAGGATATCCCATGCGACAAAGTGATGACACTTCTCCTAAGTCAACATTATGTTTGCATTCGTGATGTGATTATTTACTTCAAATCTGGAAGCATTGTAACCTTTGTGTCATGTGATGTCATGTTCGTATCCTTTTTCAATTGAGTCATGTTGCCTATGTTTAGAGGTTGTTGGTCTTGACCTGAAACCCTTGTTACTATCTCCTAGCACGGGGGGTGAGCCTTCATGTATCACTTGGTTGGGTGGAACGTGCACCTTAATCCGTTGTTTTGGCGTTGGCTTATGTGGACGATACTTTCGTGTTGGAGAGCTCGTGGGATCCAGTTGCTACCTTGGTTTCATTTATGCTAGTTGCTCTTGTATTTATTTACCCCTCATTGTTATCGAGGTAAATTGTAATAAACAATCATGTTATTGATTTACCTCATTCTGGGAATGAGAGATGTAATTGTAATTATATAACTTCTGTCATTGGTAACCATGAAGGATCTCATGGTCTTAATGAAAATCTCATGTATGGAATGTATGTGCTTTAATTAGTTTAGTGAATGTTGTTATGTTTCATTTCATGCATGTTGTTTTAATTTGTGATCTAAATAATCTTTGTCTCGTAACCTTAGGGGATTGTTGGCTTTGTGTTGTGATCATACATGTATTTGTAATTAAACAAAAAACAAAAATAAAAAATAGTGCATTTGTTTAGTAGTTTGCAACTTCTCCTAGGGTTGCGTGGCGGGGCATTACACATGGTATCAGAGCCTAGGTTTGAACACTGGGTACTCTAGGATTATGATGAGCCCATTAAGCTTTTAGTTGTGTGGGTTTTAATTGTGTGTTGTGCTTAATACCTTTTTGTGTCTGTATAGGATAATGCCTCCCAGGCGTGGAAGAGGTGGGGGTCGTAGACATGGCCGTTTAGGCGGTCGCATTGGGGAACAACAAGACCCACCTCCTCATGTTCCACTTGTTTTTGACCATGAGGAGCAACATGCTTCTCAGAATATTCAGGGAGATGGCAATCATAATCCAGATCCACCCAGGATCGAGGATGCTCAGTTGCGTCAGTTGTTAGAGGAGACCCTTGCCCGCCTTGGGCCTAGGCAGGAGGTAGAGCCAGTGGTGGTTGGAGAGAGAGAGGTACCAGTTCACTCTGATTTAGAGGTAGCAGCCCATATGAGGGACTTGCTTAGAGCACGACCACCCACTTTCGATGGATCAGGCAGTGGTTTGGAGGCAGAGACATGGCTTATTGACTTGACTAGGTGTTTTGCTATGCACCCATATGGGAGCAACACTCAAGCTAGGTGCGCTATCATGCACTTGAGGGGATTTGCCTCCACTTGGTGGAGATTAGAGGAGCAGAAGCTCCATCTAGATATTGGTATAGTTTCTTGGGAGTTGTTTCTAGAGTGGTTTCAGGCTAGATTTCTTTCCGAGCATTGGAGGCAGTGTCGAGGGGATGAGTTCCACACCCTTCGACAGATGACTATGTCAGTAGAGATGTATGAGCGTCGTTTCTACGAGCTCAAATAGTATGCGGGCATAAGTGATGATGAGGGCATGTTGGTACAACATTTTCTCAGGGGCTTAAACGCCCGTATCAGTGGTGGAGTGCGGGTTTTCGAACCCAGGACCATGGAGGCAGCGGTCGACAAGGCCAGGCTCATTGAGGAGAACCTAGCGATGGCCTTAGGTGGTCATGTAGGAGTGCAGGTGGGCAGTGGTTCAGCAGCTGGGACTAGTGCTCGAGGAAGTCAGCCTCAGGGAGGTGCACCTTTTAGAGCTCAGCAGGGTCCATCTCAGAGTGGTCAGCAGCAGCAGTAGGGTTCCCAGGGGAAACATAAGGGTTTCCAGCAGAGGCAAGGGGACAGGAGTTGGAGGCGCATGAGACGCTTCAACTCTGAGCAGCCAGCGCAGAGTTCTCATTCATCTTTCAGGGGTAGTGCACAGCAGTCTAGCACACCAGCTGTAGGCAGGGGCTTCGGTAGAGGCACTGGATGTTTTGCGTGTGGCCAACAGGGTCACATAGCAAGGATGTGTCCCCATAAGGGCGCATCAGGTTATTCTCAGGGACCAGTGGCGTCAGAGCTGACTGTAGGAGATGCAGGCCGTGGGCATCGAGTATTCATAGCGGTTGACAACCACCAGGCAGAGCACCAGGGTACAGTCGTTGAGGCTTATGGTATGTTGGGGGGTAACCCAGTTTCTATTCTAGTTGATTCTGGAGCATCTGATTCCTTTGTTTCTTCATAAGTCGTGACGCGATGTAGACTGGATTTGATAAAGCAGGTCGATAGGTGGCAGGTAGAGTTAGCTTCGAGTGCAAAATTTGCATCCCTTTCCCTTGTGCCTGAGTGTAGGTTAGAGGTTGAACCTCTCCAGACTACCTTGGACCTACGTGTTATTCCATTGGGTTCTTATGATGTCGTCATAGGAATGGATTGGCTAGAGGCTCATAGTGCAGTCATTGATTGTCGACGTAAGTCAATTAGATGCATTGGGGCATCTGGTAGAGAGGTAGAGGTAGTGGGGGTTCAGAGGCTGATCTCTTTGAGGATCATCTCAGCTATGCAGTTGAGAAGGTGTGTGCAGTAGGGTTGCCAATTGTTCGCTGTTACAGTGGATGATTTGGGTCTAGGAGGTGGAGAAGAGAAGGTTTCTCTTGATAGTCACCCCATCCTTCAAGAGTTTTTCGATGTCTTTCCAGACGAGATTCCAGGGATGCCTCCTCAGAGGGACATTGACTTCAAGATAGACTTGGTACCTGGATCAGAGCTCATTTCACGAGCTCCCTATCGTATGACTACTCAAGAGCTGAAAGAGCTTAGGTTGAAGCTTGAGGAATTGCTAGAGAAGGGTTTTATTCGCCCTAGTGTTTCTCCATGGGGAGCACCTGTCATTTTCGTGAAGAAGAAGGATGGTTCACTTCGGTTATGCATTGATTACCGATAGTTGAACAAAGTGACCATCAGGAATCGGTATCCTCTTCCTAGGATTGATGATCTATTTGATCAGATCAAGGGTGCTACCATCTTTTCAAAGATTGATCTCAAGTCAGGATATCATCAGCTTCGAATCTTCGAGTCAGATATTCATAAGACTGTGTTCCGAACGCGGTATGGTCACTATGAGTTCATAGTTGTGCCATTTGGTTTAACGAATGCACCCTCAGTGTTCATGAGTCTTATGAATGGGGTATTTCGTACATACCTTGACAGGTTTGTTCTTGTGTTCCTAGATGATATTTCGGTATACTCTAGAACAATGGAGGAACATGAGGATCATTTACAACAGGTATTACAGTGCTTGCAAGATAATCAGCTATATGCTAACTTGTCGAAGTGTGAATTCTTCAGGACTGAGGTCCAATACCTTGGTCATGTGATCTCTGGGGAGGGTATTTTAGTGGATCCTGCAAAGATCCAAGCGATCTTAGATTGGCCTGCACCCACGAATGTGGCAGAGATACATAGCTTCATGGGGCTAGCGGGTTATTATAGGCAATTTGTGTAGGACTTTTCGAGGCTAGGGCATCCTATCACCTCACTTCAGAGGAAAGGAAAGAGGTTTGAGTGGTCTGAGAAGTGTGAGACAACCTTTCAGTGTCTTAAGGGGAAGTTGACCAGTGCACCTATACTTGCGATACTGGATCCTATTGGGGACTTTGTAGTTTGTACAGATGCGTCCTTGGAGGGATTAGGTGCAGTATTGATGCAGGAGGGTCGTGTCATTGCGTATGAGTCACAAAAGCTCAAGGATCATGAGCTAAACTATCCTACCCATGATCTTGAGTTGGCGGCAGTGGTTCATGCATTGACGAGATGGAGGCACTTTCTTCTTGGGCATAGGTTTGAGTTGCATAGTGATCATAGGAGCCTTCAGTACATCTTCACGCAACCCAACCTTAATGCTAGGCAAAGGCGATGGATGGAGTTTCTCTATGAATATGACTTCAAGGTGAAGTATATCCAAGAGAAGGAGAATGTGGTTGCAGATGCCCTCAGTAGGCGAAGGCATGAGATATCTGAGTTGACTCTTATTGTTGATTTGCGGAGTCAGATTCTTTCTGCCCTCCCAGCTGACAGTTGGTATCAGGATGTTAGATTGGTGATAGAGGCAGAAAGACCCCTTGAGGGTAGATATTTAGGATACTCTCTCGATGTTGACGAGATATTGAGACACATGGGATGCATATACGTTCCCCCATCATGTGAGCTTCGTGCTTTGGTCATGACCAAAGCACATCGTGCACCTTATTCAGCCCATCCAGGGGTGAAGAAGATGTATGCAGATTTGCTTCAGTTATATTTTTGGCCAGGGATGAAGCGAGATATTGCGGATTTTGTGTCGAGATGTCTTGAGTGTCAGCGGGTGAAGGCCGAACACTAGCATCCAACAGGTCTTTTGCAGTCACATTTAGTACCAGAGTGGAAATGGGATATAATCTCATTGGATTTCATTGTTGGTTTACCCAACTCTTCGAGATGGCATGATGCAATTATGGTGACAGTGGATAGGTTGACAAAGGTAGCACACTTCTCACCTATGCGCTCTTCCTATACTGCATCATCCGTAGCTAGAGTGTTTGTGGAGGATATAGTGAGGTTACATGGTATTCCGCATCAGATTATCTCAGACAGGGATCTAGTGTTTACCTCAGCTCTATGGACGTCATTACAGCATGTGATGGGAACACAGTTGAACTTCAGTTCAGCTTACCACCCACAGACAGATGGACAGACTGAGAGGGTCAATCAGATCCTCGAAGACATGTTGCGTATGTATGTGATGGACCAAAAGACATGATGGGAGGACTATCTTTATTTGGTAGAGTTTTCCTATAATAATGGCTTTCAGAGTTCTATCGGCATGGCTCCATTCCAGGCATTGTATGGGCGACCATGTCGCACTCCCTTGAGTTGGGATCAGCTAGAGGACAGAGTAACTTTGGGTCCTGAAATGTTGCAGGATATGGAGCAGCAGGTGGATAGGATTAGAGAGCACTTGGTGGCAGCGCAGGATAGGTAGAAGAAGTATGCGAATGCGCATAGGGTGGATCGTCAGTTTTCCGTAGGCGATAGAGTCTTCTTGCGTGTGCGTCCACGAAAGAGTCCAATCCGTTATGGAAAAGGCTCTAAGTTGGCGCCTCGCTTATCGTCTTGCTTTACTGCCCAGTCTCTCACGTGTGCACGACGTATTTCATGTATCAGTTCTTCGGCCGTACCATCCAGACATTTCTCATGTCCTTGATTGGAATGCTTTGCAGGTAGAGGACGGGCAGCTGGCTTTGGAGCCCGTGGCCATGGTGGAGCACAGAACGCTCGCTCTTCGAGGGTGAGATATTGATCAGGTCAGGATCTAGTGGGATCCTAGGGATGACACATCATCCACTTGGGAAGATGCAGCTAGGATGAGGGAACTTTATCACTACTTGTTTGCAGGCTTCCAGGAGTAAGCCTGACCCTAGGGGGGAGGATGTAACACCCCTCCATTTTTTTCTTTTGATCAAGCAATGTTCGTTATATATGTTTTGCTTTGTCAGCACGTTGGTTATAAACTTGATTTCTTTGAGCGCTAATTGTTAAGCGATGTAAACATTATGTTTTGATGTGATGGTACTTTAATCAGATGATATTATTGTTTCATGTTATGGATTAAATTAGCAAGTATGTGAATTATTGATGCTTTATGCTTTGATTATACCATTGATGTTTAGAGGCGTCAGTTAGCGATATTGTATTGGTGAAGGGGACGGGATCACATCACTCGCATGCGAGTGCCCTGTGATTCCGTGATTTCCTCTTCACAGTGTGTTTTAATATTTATATATATATGCATGTTCGACACTCGTGTTGTGTGCAGGATGCAGGTACAGGACATTGACTCCACCTGATTCCGCAGGTCTGAGCATGTCCCTTGTTCAACGGAAAATGATTGGGAGATAGTAGCTTGGTTTTCTGTGTCGTGACATCACCCTAGCCATAGTGGGTCGTCGGGTTGTCAGTTGGGATAAGTTATTTTCCTTGTCGTCTCGTCTCTCCTTGCTTGCGTGATTAAATTTCCTAGTGAAATGGTGTTTGCTTTATTTAAATTTATTGCCAAAATTCATAAAAGAGTGCTTATTAATTAATTAGTTAATTTAATTCAATCAATAAAATAATCTAATCATGAATTAGATTTATTGTTGATTAATTAAATTAGTTCAATTGTGTTAGCATTATTAAATATTGTGACAAATCAAAAAAATAGAAATTGCCTTGCATTCCTCTTGAAATAAAATTAAAAATGATTTTTGCTAAATGTAATTGCTAAATTCAATTTTGTGAATAAAAGGGAATTTAATTGACATTTGGGGTGCAAATAGAATTTTGTTTTAAATAAATACTATGCATTTGAAATGGGAAATAGAATTGTTTTATTAATTCTCAAAAAAATGAAAATATCTAAATTTGCAATAACTTTTGGTGGGTGAACTCAAAATTAGGGGTTTGACAATTTGGAGAAGGAAAGGGTATAAGGAAAATGCATTTTTTTCTTTTTTGAATTATCTTTTCTTGAATTTGGTAATTTTGGAGAGCAACAAGAAACTTGGAATTCTTGGAGAAATTTTTTGGAAGAAGGATTGGAAAGATTTGTTGAAGCAAAATTTGAAGAGAGCAACCTCCATTGAAGGATTCAAATAGCTTGGAGAAAAACAAAAGGTTCCATGCTTTCCTTATTATGCCATCTCATTTTAAAATTCTTTTTCTTTTTGTTTGAAATGGTTCAATCTATTAATGGAATTCAAATTTTGATTGAAAACCCATGAGAAGATCTTCATTTGAACTTGAACAAAAGAACTTTCAAACTTTAGTGAAAACAAAAAGAAAATGAAAACTATCAATGAAAATCTTGAAAACAAGCATGGAAATTCAATGGTTTTTCTATGAAAGTGTATTTGCTTGGAAAAATCTTAATTCAAATTGTGTGAAATCTTTAATTTATTGTGTTAAATCTTGCAATGTGAATGGAAAATTATTGTAATTCTCAGATTGAGCATTTGCTCAATCTGGGTATGGAAAATAAGCATTTTTATAGTCATTTATTATGACTGTGTATATATATATATATATATATATATATAAATATATACATATATATATATATATATACATATATATATATTTGTGAGTTGTTTAAACCAAAAAAATTTGAAATAATGTGAAACTGTGTTTTTTTTACCATTCTGGGTTTTACCCAGAATTTTTTTTTTTTACCAGTCGTTGGCGTGTTTAAATCCGCGTGGTGGATTTGTTTTTTTTGGATGGGCTAAGTGTATGGGGGAGGGTTTAAACCCTCGGCCACCCCAAGAATGCGACATCGCCTGTGGAGACAGGCCGTCGCTACCTAATACAAAGCCGCCGCCCCATTCATGGGGTCAACCGTTCAAATCGTAACCCTAAGTGTGGATGTTTGGTTATGAAATTTGTTTTTTTAATTTCATTTATTATATTTATTAAATATAAAACATATAACATATTTTATATTATATGTTTTATATTTAATATATATAATATGAAATTTGATTTCAATATTTTATTTTGTCAATTAAAATATAATTTTATATATATATTTTAATATATATGTTATATATAATAATTTAATATTATTATATAATATATATATTATAATATGTGTATATTATATTTTAATAAATGCTTAAGTAATTATCTTGCACATTTAAATATTAATTATATATATTTATTTTTTAAAAATATATATGTAATTAGATATATATATATATCGAGTGTATATATATATATATGTATATCTGATTATGTAGATATTTAATAAATATATATGTTTTTTTTAATGTGTTTTATTTTTTTTAAAAAGAGAGGAAGTATTTAAATTATAATGAGATATTTGTTAAAGGATAGATGAAAATTGGTTTATGGGAAATCATTGGTTATGAAAAGAAAAGAAATTGATTTAAAGATATTGTGTGTATTGCGTCAACAAGAATCAAACAAACATTCAAACCCTTATGTGATTGTGCAAAAACATAGTTTATTTAAATTGTTTAAATGCACTAATGCGATGAATGATTGGATTTACGAAATCCGAAGGTAGATTACCTTATATTGTTTGCAAGCTTTCTTTCGTCGTGGGGTGCTTATTCTTGTTGGGTTTTGAGTCAGATCTCGTAAGTCTTCTAGATTGAATCGTCTTTTATGTGTTTTGGGGTTGTCAACATGTCAATCAACCTCGTTTTCCATGGGTAGTGCGTACTTGTGTCCAACGTTATATCTGATTATCTTGGGCGGGTTTTGTTTTCTTCATGTCGTGTTTGGGGATTCATTATCCCTAGGTCATACTTGAGTACCCTTTGGTGGTGGCATAGTTCCACGTGTTGTCTTAGAGAAGTGGCTTGCATTGAGGGCCGACACACAAAGTGGTGCCAGGAGATCTCAATGTAAGTTGGTTAATTCAGTGAAAACTTAAACCAATTAATTAGCATAGGTGGTACCAACATTTAAAAGATTAATTTTTGCCTCGCTCATGGACGCAAGTGCTTGTATAGACTTGGGATGAGACGAGAAGGCCTGGAATGGCAAGATCGTTATCGTGTCCCTTCGAAAGATAACTGATTCCGCATTGGTTTGCATGTGGGGCCGGGAGTCGATAGAGGTTACCAGGATATCCCGAGATGGGGGCCAGGACCTAGGAAGACTTGCCAGGATATCCCATGCGACATTGTGATGACACTTCTCCTAAGTCAACATTATGTTTGCATTCGTGATGTGATTATTTACTTCAAATCTGGAAGCATTGTAACCTTTGTGTCATGTGATGTCATGTTCGTATCCTTTTTCAATTGAGTCATGTTGCCTATGTTTAGAGGTTGTTGGTCTTGACTTGAAACCCTTGTTACTATCTCCTTGCACGGGGGTGAGCCTTCGGGTGTCACTTGGTTGGGTGGAACGTGCACCTTACTCCGTTGTTTTGGCGTTGGCTTATGTGGATGAGACTTTCGTGTTGGAGAGCTCGTGGGATCCAGTTGCTACCTTGGTTTCATTTATGCTAGTTGCTCTTGTATTTATTTACCCCTCATTGTTATCGAGGTGGAAATTGTAATAAACAATCATGTTATTGATTTACCTCATTCTGGGAATGAGAGATGTAATTGTAATTATATAACTTCTGTCATTGGTAACCATGAAGGATCTCATGGTCTTAATGAAAATCTCATGTATGGAATGTATGTGCTTTAATTAGTTGAGTGAATGTTGTTATGTTTCATTTCATGCATGTTGTTTTAATTTGTGATCTAAATAATCTTTGTCTTGTAACCTTAGGGGATTGTTGGCTTTGTGTTGTGATCATACATGTATTTGTAATTAAATAAGAATAAAAATAAAAATTGTGCATTTGTTTAGTAGTTTGCAACTTCTCCTAGGGTTGCGTGGCGGGGCATTACACATATTCTTATAGAATTCACTAATACCAAAATTCAAAACTAAACTTTAATATAAATAAAATCATATTTAATTCTAATAGGAGATATACCACATGTTATTTGATTTATAAAAATTATAGAAGCATTTTGACATAGTAACAACACTAAAGAAATAACAAGAATAAAATAAAGACTAGAAAAAGCACATAGAAGGAGACATTGAGATGCTTTGTGAAAAACCTATCCTCCAAACCTCCAAAACTAGTAACTTTTAAACAATAAATGTTTACAATACAATGTTAGGCTCTAAGCCATCATAGGTGTAGACATGTAAAATTGACCTAACACCTATCACATTCCTGGAACATCTTGAAACATTCTCAGAATGTCTCAGAACATCTCGAAACATTCCCAGAACATCTCGTAAAATCTCAAAATCATCTTGAAACATTCCCAGAACCTCTTGGAACATTCCTGAACCGTCTCAGAACATCTCAGAATCATCCTAGAATATCTCATGACATTCAAAGACTATCTTGAAACATCTTGGAACATTCCTAGAACATCTTAGAATCATCCTGAAATGTCTTAGAACATCTAGAAATCATCTCAGAACATCTCAGAACATCTCAAAATCATCTTGCAATGTCCCAGAACATCTCAAAATCATTATCATCAAATAGCACTACATTTTCACATCGACAACATTCAAAACTCTAATTTCTACTGTTAATTGAATAATACAACATTATTTAATTAATTCACTTTTTCATCATTTTCGACAAGTTAAATAAATTTCATTTATTTAATAAAGTCTAGAAGCCCTAATTTTCTCTATTAATTGAATAATATAACATTATTTAATTAATTCACTTTTCATCATATTTCGATAAAATTAAATAAATCTCATTTATTTAATGAAGTCCTAAAACCCTAATTCTACTTTTAATTGAATAATACAACATTATTTGATTAATTCACATTTCATCATTTCAAAAAATTAAATGAATTATATTTATTTAATAAAGTCCTAATCTAATCTTATTTCGTCTTGATTAGTCAAACAATGTCAATTATTTGATTACGTCACTAATTCACCTTATTCCTCTAATTTAATTGAATTATTAAATCATAATAATTTAATTGCGACACTTTCCCTCCAAAAATTGAATAATTAAATCAAACTATTCAAATCATTTATAAAAAATAAAATCAAACTAATACAAATTTGTTTGCAAAAGTCAAACTTGATTTGCACGTTCAACTCCAAAAATGAATTAATTAATTAAATCAACTAATTCATATTCCTCACCCACTTTGTAATTGAGTAAATTGCAATTGCTAACTAATCAATCTAATTTGCTAACTAATCAATCCATTTCCTAACTAAGCCATCTAAATCCTGACTGATCGATGTAAATCCCGACTGATCAATCTAAACCTTGACTAGCCAATCTATTCCTCAATCACACAAATTGTGCAATCAACTTTGCACAATCGTCTCATGTCTAAATCCTCTCAACACCTTTCAACCATTGATATTTATCCAACATTGTTGAATCCTGATTGTCGATTCGAAATCTCATTTTCTATATAACAAACCTCTTTCCTCACAAAAAAGGATCAAAGAATCAAAATACCTTATGCAACAAAGTGTTGTCAAGATAACCATTGATAGAGCTTCATCATTCCTTCAATCAACCAACATCAATATCATTCTTCAAGCTATCACAATGCAACAATGGAGGCTTCACAGTGATATGAACAACCCAACATCATGCAAACACACTCCGACATGGAATTGTAATCTCTCCTTTGCTTGAATTCATTTTGTTAATCTTAGGATTTCATTACGTAATTTCAATAGCTTAGGCTGTTCATTCATAAGTGATGGAATAAGATCTTAGATTAAGTCTTTTGAATTAGATATCTTCTTAGTTCATTTCATTCTCATTTTGGTTTGACAGTAGCATCATATAAAGTTTGATAATAGGTGGACATTTGTAGATATCGACCCCACTCTTCTCTGAAACTATCACTCTACCTTGAGAGTATCTCTCTCCGCTATAGGAAACTATGCCTGAGCCTTTGCAACATGTCATCAATTGCTCTCACTATCTCACTCAGCCCTCAAAATATCTACTTGAGCCTCTGCAGCCTGTCACCACACTATCTCTGCATTTCCAACAGAATTCATCTAAGCTAATAGTATATCTCCATCCCCAAATGGTGGAAGGGGAACCGAAACCTGTCTATGACCCCACGCCTAAGGCATGTTCTCATCCTAGTCACCATGTGCCCCATCACGTCAGGCCCTATCCAACTGCTCTGTAAGGACCTCAATGCGCTATCGCTCCCCACGACGACCTGTAATACCTGATCTACCCACAGTGGGATCACCCCCAAGATCAGTGAGTCTCAATGGCCTACGTCATGCCCACCACTCATCATAATCAAGAGAAGTACTTGGATCTGCTAAACCAACCGGCCAACCCCAACCAACTGGGGAAAGTGCTTTGAACTCAACAACAGTAATATCTACATGGAGACCCCATACACGAACCTCCCTAGTGGTTTGACCAAAATGAGCCTCATAAGCATCAAAAACTCGTCTCTGTCTCTCTCCAAACTGGTGACATACTCGGTCTGGTAAGTAATCTTCTAGCACAACATAAGAATGACCAATCAACCAATGGGTCTATCAATAGTAAACAATATGATCTCAATCCTCTAGCCAAGTCTCACAACCCATATAAGGTCTCCACAAAAAACCTGACATCTCATCGAAAACTCGACACTAATAACGAAGATCCCCAGGAAAGGTATAGTGCATGAAATCCCCATAATGATAGGATTACAAATCATCAGGGGAATGATCCTATATCTCGTTCAGTCAAGCAATGGCAATATGCTCCCACGCCCAAACATGCAAAAGTGAAACACTTGCAGAAAGCCCTGATACACAACCTCGTGCATATATTTGTATAGGTGAGGGAGAAGAAACATACCCAAAGCATACCTTGTCCCATGCTCAAGCATACTCTCGATACATACACCACAACCTATGGGAAACTGCCGATCTCTCTTATCAAGAACAACTAGTCCTAAAATCAAACCACATAGGACAAGTGAAACATGATCTGCACTACTAGAAAACTCAGACAAATTAATCTCTAACTGGTGCACCTTTAAGTGTCTAGCACCTAACACTCGCTGAATGGGTAGGTACCATGTCAAACATGATATGTAACCAACTCACCATGAATAGAAAGATGAAGTATCCTCCAAACATCCTCAAGAGTAACAACCACCTCTCTTGTAGGCAAATGAAACAAGGACATCTCAGAATGCCACCGCTCCACAAGCATGGTCATCATCGCTGTGTGAATCCTGATAGGAGGCATGTAACAAATATAACGTAGTCCAACAACATCAAGAAAGTAGCGCTCCAACACACAGAAATGGGCAATAGGATCAAACAGGTGTCAAGGACGCTCTCCCTCAGCTGCAGTGGTTTGAGACCCACCTGCAATCATTATAAACCAGGATGTTAGGGTTTCACTCTAAACATGTAAAGAAACAAAAATAGACATAAATCATGATGAAAAATGACATTTAGGATGAAAAATAACCACATGCCAGGGTTTAGAGAAAATACAAAAGGAAAAGTCAAGTACAAGGGTTTTGAGAAAATGCTTAGAAAACACCAAGCAAAAGTGAGGTTCTTAGGCAAGTGCGAGGTTTTAGGTCAAGGGAAAGGAAACAAGGGTGAGATTCTTAGTCAAGTGTGAGGTTCTTGGTCAAGGGAGAGGTGTTAGGCTCCAAAGAAAGCAAAAGTGAGGTTTTAGGTCAAAGGCTAGCTTTCAAAGCAAGTGCATGAAACAAGGGTGAGGGTTTCAGTCAAGTGTGAGGTTTTATGTCAAGGGCAAGGGTTTCAATGTCAAATACAAGGTTCTAACCTAGAAAAGGTGAGGAAAATAATGAAGATGTTGAAAAATCACTAGAACTTCGCTATTGACTCAAGAAACTTTGTACACAATACGAGAATGAAACAAGACGAAAGCGAAAAGCGAGAAGGTACATATCGGGCCACCAACACTTGAAGGTCGTCCAAACTCTCGAACAAGCTCAGAACGATGTGGGGCTCTCTCAAATCTCGACATTTCTCCTTGACAACTGACATAATGGGAAACCCATAGACAAGAATTAGCAAAAGGATCAAAACACAAATGAGCTAACTAGAGGACTAAATGCCTATATTAAACCTCAAGAAACCCTAATTTCACCTAGGAAACCCTAATTTCTATTTAGGGGACCTTCTTACTTTCAAATTAGAAGCTCACAGAAACATCAGAACGAGGAACGAGGGACCTATAGATCTAATTCTTCAATCTCAACACACCGGGACTAAAACAAAACAATGTCGTGAGCTTGCCCTCAAAATTGACCTTTTTTTGACCAACCTCTCGAGGGGGTAACACAAAGTCCTACCATCATTTTTTTGAACACTGGGGAATGGTGGGGCATAATTTTTTTTCAAAAAACTTGATCTCAAAAATAGAATCTTTGAAACAAAGCAACTAGTACTTTGTATCAAAGAGGGGCAAAATGTACATATGTAAAATTGACCTAACACCTATCACATTCCTGAAACATCTCGGAACATTCCCGAAACATCTCAGAATTAACCTGAAACATCTCGAAACATTCACAAAATGTCTCAGAACATCTCAGAATCATCCCATAACATCTCAAAACATTCCCAAAATGTCTCGAAACATCTCAGAACATTCCCAGGACGTCTTAAAAGATCACAAAATAATCTCGAAACATCTTGAAATCATCTTAGAACATCTCACAACTTCTCAGAATGATCTTGCAACATCTTGGAACATCTCGACATCATTATCATCAAATAGCATTGCATTTTCACATTGACAACATCTGAAACCCTAATTTCTATTGTTCATTGAATAATACATCATTTAATTAATTCACTTTTTCATCATTTTCAAAAAATTAAATAAATTTCATTTATTTAATAAAGTCCAAAAACCCTAATTTCCTCTATTAATTGAATAATACAACATTATTTAATTAATTCACTTTTTCATCATTTTTCGATAAAATTAAATAAATCTCATTTATTTAATGAAGTCCTAAAACCCTAATTCTACTGTTAATTGAATAATACAACATTATTTGATTAATTCACATTTCATCATTTCAAAAAAATTAAATGAATTATATTTATTTAATAAAGTCCTAATCTAATCTTATTTCGTCTTGATTAGTCAAACAATGCCAATTATTTGATTATATCACTAATTCACCTTATTCCTCTAATTTAATTAAATTATTAAATCATAATAATTTAATTACGAAACTTTCCTTCCAAAATTTGAATAATTAAATCAAACTATTTAAATCATTTATCAAAAATCAAATCAAACTAATGCAACTTTGTTTGCAAAAGTCAAACTTGATTTGCACATTCAACTCCAAAAATGAATGAATTAATTAAATCAATTAATTCATATTCCTCACCCACTTTCTGATTGAGTAAATTACGATTGATAACTAATCAATCAATTTCTTAACTAACCCATCTAAATCCTAACTAATCAATCTAAATCCTGACTGATCAATCTAAACCTTGACTAGCCAATCTATTCCTCAATCACACAAATTGTGCAATCAACTTTGCACAATCTTCTCATGTCTAAATCCTCTTAACACCTTTCAATCATTGATCTTGATCCAACATTGTTGAATCCTGATTGTCGATTCAAAATCTCATTTTCCATATAACAAACCTCTTTCCTCACAAAAATGGATTAGAAAATCAACATACCTTATGCAATGAAGTGCTATCAAGATCACCATTGATAGAGCTTCATCATTCCTTCGATCAATCAACATCAACATTGTTCTTCAAGCTTTCATGACACAACAATGGAGGCTTTGTGTAATGCCCTATCGCGCAAACCCCAAAGGACAACTAAAAATGCAACATTTTTTTTTTTGAAAACATAGAGAATAAACACTAAGTTTACTAATGCAATTACATAGCTAATGATTACAAGTTAAACACCTAAGTACCTTGGGG